>SZWC01022601.1:0-37223 GCA_023375785.1 Penium margaritaceum
ATATAGATATAGATATAGATATAGATATAGATATAGAGATAGATATAGATATAGATATAGATATAGATATAGATATAGATATAGATATAGATGTAGATGTAGATATAGATATAGATATAGATATAGACATAGATATAGATATAGATATACATAAAGATATAGATGTAGACATATATATATAGATTTAGATATAGATATAGATACATATGTATCCATATAGATATAAATTTTTATATGTTTTAAGGAATACTAAGATTTTGATCTAAGTGTAGATAAACATATGGATATAGATTTAGATATAGATATCAACATTGATATAGATGTATATGTAGATATAAATGAAGATATAAATACGTACATATAGAGAAATAGGTTGATATTTTTTATATAAACATAAATTAACATATAGATTAAGATACAAATATTTGTATTAACTATGATATCAATACGTATAAGTATGTTGAAAATTTGTGAATATTCATGGATATGTATGTATAGATATCAAGTTGAGAACATGAAAGCATTTACAAAAACTGAGATTATCATATACACATTAGAAATTCTGTAAATGAAGTCATATTTTTTACATTGATTAAATTGTACACAAAAAATTCCATGTGTATGAATCAACCGTTTGTAATACGAATTGAGGCGGAAAGGTAGCTTTCCATACATGTGAAGTTATTGGTAGATGCAAAAAAGGATAAAGAGCTTCATTTTGACTAGAATGATTTAGTGAATTTTCGTTCTATTTTCGTGAATGTGCGTATGAATACATATGTAAATAAACAAAATCATATCAGAAAAGATAAATGTATAAAACTTATCCAATTTAATTTGTCTATGTTTATATATGTTTAGAATATTAGTTTTGCATATTTAAACATTTTTCATCTCTCACATCATATCAAATAGTATATAAATCTTTTTTATGGTTTTTATTTTTGATTTTCATGTTTTCACTTCTGTCATTTTAACATGTGAATATCTTGATTTTTTGTCTTCTTTCATCAGTTATGGCAATGATTGCTCTGTTTTCATCATCTCTGTGGTCTAGGTCTACATGAGCTTCCGGACGTTTTGTCTGAACCTGAAAGGAACTTCGTCCTGCACGAGGAATGTTCATGCCATTTTAGTTGAGTCGCTCGTTGTGGCGTTCGGCAGCATTTTCAGTCACAAAGACCGGAATGGGGGGGACCTAGTCCTTGGACTCGAACGTCAACTTCGTGTCCGCATTTCCAGTTTTAACTACCCCCATCGAAGACTTCAAAACTCTAAATCCCAGCGTAATCTTCTTGACCATTAGCTACTCTCATCTAGGACTTCACTGTAGAACGGTTGGTCCCAGAGAGCTGTGAGGTGGACATGCATGAACTACTCGTTCCTTTGACCGACATACAATACTATTTTCTGTGAGCCATTCAGCCTCTCTGCGGCGGCAGGCGGACCTGCGGTTAGGTCGAAGATGACCACGCTGCTAAAACTGTTTTCTTGGGCCTCTGGTCTTGACCGAATTCGGCGGCGGTGCTACCTCGGCACCAAAACCGCCTGGGGGCTAGACCCGACTGCAAAATTTCTGTGGTTACAAAGAGCGCGAGTAGAGATATGGATTTCTAGACAATTAAATGAGGGAAGATGATTGAAGGATTATGAATTGGTGTTTTTGAAATGTAGAACTTAAAAGACGGATTTGAAAAAAATGCCTTTGATTCAAAGATTTTCACACAAATCTTGATTTTCGTGTAATTATGGCATGTGAAGAATAAAGACTTAAACCACATGTGCTGATGAAGGACTGAGGGGAAGATTGCTATTATCCTTTCTGTCAGAGGAGAATGAGGTTGCACCTAACATTTTTGTGAGATGAGGTGGAAAAGAGCAAAGCCAATAAAAGGTCATGCCAAGTTCAAGGCTAAAGGTTTAAGGGGGGCAAGAATAAATTCAACTGGTTATGAGTGTAGGCCAGGAAAGATGGCTTCATACAGCCATGTCAGACGACATGTAAGGTCGTGAAGCCGTCTACATAGGAGAAAGTAATGCTCAATAATTTCAATGTCTACACGGAAAGGGCATATTCCTCGTTTTTAGGGGTTCATGAACGGAGTTAAATGTGACACTGGGATCGAAAGGAACAGCATTTCGATCATGAAACATCGAGTATGAAGGTTGAGTGGCACACACTCACGTTTGTGGAGGTATTCGCCCCACGAGTGTAAACATATTGCCTAAACTCATATGGGGACGTGCCAAATGGTGAGGGTGGAGTTCTAGCGATGGCTAAATTTGGTATGTTTCCGGCTCGGTTCTTGGATTTGTAGGGAAAAAGAGTACTATGGGGTGTTCATCTTTTGTGAGATCCTTACTTGTAAAGTATTACGTGAATGGAACACAGTGTTGAATAGAAGGTCCAACTTGCAAGGTGCAAATCTAGAAGAGTGGAAGGGAGTCCTAAAGGCCGGGGACAATGCGTTGGTGTGACGGAGGAAGGGGAGAGTCACAAATCGAGAATAAATCAACCGAAGTGATTTATTCAGAGTAAGTAGCCAGTGTTCAATACAAAGGAAATTGAATGGGGTGGAATCTGACTTGAGGATGAATCCATTGTAGGCGGTGAACTCATTTGTGAGTTCTTTGTAGAAGAGACGACGGGGATTCGGGGGAGAGATGGTGGGTTCCGTTAGAAGAAAGTGCCTAAAAATGGAAATCCATCGTGAGTGAATGGAAAAGAGTTTTACTCGGGCCAGGAAGCATAAAGAGTAGAAAAATCACCCCCTTTTTGGGAAACTCTTGAGTGAAGAGATTAGTCTTCCATTGGTGTTCCCTAGAGGACAGAAACAAGTAGGCCCATTTCCCAGCTTGGGGTGCAACCAAGAGTGAGGGCCAAAACACCCTAAGGCCACCTTTGGATGTAGGTGATGCTCCGGTGGAAAGGGAGTAGAGTCGTATCACAACGACAAAAGGACTGTGGATGGCATGAAAGGAGAGGAAGTTTGTTAGTTTTTGTGCACCTCTCATTGTGGTCTGTCGTGTCCTCCCAACTTGTGTTCATCGGCGTGCAAACAACTAACGGCGAGATGGGACGCTGCAGGAGCGTCATCCGATGGAGCCGACGCACACTGAGGTCGGCACACGTCTTGCTCGAGCCTCTTCCCTTGGGCGTGTGACGTGCACAGCTCCATCGACGAACCTCCATAGTAGTCACGCCGCTTGCTTTCACTGCCTCCGTAGATGCTTTGCACGCGTATCATGTGCCAGATCTGACCGCGCTGTTGCATTTGCAGCGTCATGTCTAGTCTAGTGCCTGAGTGTCAGATTTTTCGGAACCAATTGTTGTTGGGGTGCTTTTGGCCTAGGCACTACCTGAGTAAAGGTTTTCATAACTCCTTGCTATTATTTTTTCTGATGATTCTGACCGCACGACTACGTTTGTAGTGTGGTTACTTTGGCATTCTCCAGTGTTCAGTAAAAACGGACGTCGCCCGGGTTTGGTGCTATCGGCTGCCTAGTAGGGCTCACTAAGAAAACTCAGCCTGCCGGAAAATGAGAATTTCCTGATTGGTTGGTAGCTTGAGTAACAAGCTCTACAGAGCTGAGCTAGGCCTAATTCTGTGAGGGGTCTCTTAATTCCGTTCATTCTCGGTTGCTAATCACTCATCCTCAGTTTATGTATGTCCTTCTAGTTAGAGCTTCCTCCCGGCCGGAAAGCCATCGACGCCAAGTGGGTCTTCCAGCCCAAGCGGAAAGCCGATGGGTCCTTGGACAAGTACAAGGCCCGCCTCACAACTAAGGGGTTTGCTCAGGTCCTTGGGGTCGATTACAACCAGATCTTTGCCCCAATTGGCCGTTTCTCCACTAGTCGGGTGCTCTTTGGCGTGGTCGTCCAGCACCGATGGGAGCTACATAAGATGGACGTGAGCGACGCCTTTTTCCATGACTCGTTGGAAGGTGAGGAGCTCTCCATGGTGTAACTCCAGGGTTCGACGATGGCACTGGCATGGTCTTGCGGCTACAAAGACCCTCTATGGCGTGAAGCTGTCACCTCGCTGTTGGAACTAGGAGATCTTCGCACGCATCTCAGCGACAGCACTATAGACCACACACTGTTCATGAGTCCACGACGTCAAACCTTCGCCACTGTCCTGGTTTACATCAACGACCTCCTCATTGCGTAGCCGAACTCAGTTGCCATTCAGCGTGTCCAGGACCTGCTGCAAATCGCCTACCAGATGAAGGACCTTGGGTCTGCCAGAGTTGTCCTGGGAATGGAGCTCGAGCATGATCGCTCCCAGGGTGTCCTGCACGTCCACCATGCTGGCTACGTCCAGACCCTGTCCGTCTGCTTTGCCGAGGACCTGTCGCTCGTGCCGAGAGCATTCTCACCCATGTCATCCGACGGCCAGACAAAACTGAAGAGCCCTGATCAAGCCGTGGTGGGGGAGCAAGTTGATGTGACCACATATCTATCCGTTATCGGGCCACTTATGTTCCTGGCGACGACGACGCGTCCAAACATTGTGTTCGCTATCAACCTCCTGCTTCAGTTATCCCAAGAGTTGCGTCACCTCCACTTTGAGGTCGTGATCTGAGTATTGCGCTATGTCCTTCTGACTCCACGACGAGGCCTCATGTTCCACCGACAGCCGTTTGTGGTTGCAATGGGCTACACCGACTGTGACTATGCCGGCAGTCCGGATGGTAAGAGCCGCACTGGCTGGAACTTTCTCGTTGGCGGCAGGACACTATCCTGGCGTAGTGGTGAACAAGGCTGCATTGCACACATCACTACTGAGGCTGAGTATGTGGCCCTTGGCTCTATCACGTGTGAAAGCGTGTGGTTGTGCCACCTATTGTCCGAGTTACATCAGTCCGTCACGTCCATCACGTTGCAGTGTGACAATGAGAGTGCCATGGCCATTGTCGACAGTGACAGCGTGTATCACACACGCACAAAGGACATTAATGTTGAGTATAACTATGTGCAATCATTGTTACATGACGGCATCATCAGAATCGTGTGGGTTGAGACTGCATGGCAGCTGGCTGACTTGTTGACCAAAGCACTGAAGTGTGACTCATTCAAGAAGGCTGTGAGTGTGGTCGGTGTGCGTCCGTGAGCTGACATCTTTGCCCCTACGGACATATCTGCCTGTCTTTCCTGGGGGAGTCAGCCTGTCTGGTAAATTTGTCGCTACCCGTCCATGTGCACTACGCCTGTGAGTCACGGGGGAGTGTTGGTTTTTACACACCTCTCATTGTGCTCTATTGTGCCCTCCCGGCTAGTGTACATCAGCGTGCAGATGATTCATTGCAAGATGGGACGTTGTTGGAGTGTCAAGTGGTGGAGCCGACGCAAGCTGAGGTCTTCACGCGTCTTGCTGGAGCCTCTTCCCTCAGGCGTGTGACATGCTCAGCTCCATCGGCAGACCTCTACAGTAGTCACGCTGTTGACGGTCTCTACCTCCGTAGATGCTGCCCGCGCATGTCTCGTGCCAGATCTGACCGTGCCGTTGCTGTTGCAACATCATGTCTAGTCTAGGGTCCGAGTTTTAGATGTTTCGAACACAGTTGTGCTTGGGTTGCTTCAAGCCTAGGCGTTGCCCGGGTTTAGGTTGTCATGAGTCCTTGGTGCTATTTGTTTTTTTATGATTCTGACCGTATGACTGCGTTTGCACTGTGGATGTATTGGTATGTTCCAGTTTTTAGGAAAAACGGAAGACGCCCGGGTTTGGGGATGTTGGCTGCCTGGCACGGCTCACCGAGAAAACTCAGCCTGCCAGAAACTAGAGAATTTCCTCATTGATTGGTAGCTTGAGTAACAAGCTCTACAGAGCTAAGCTAGGCCTAGTTCTGTGAGGAGTCTCTCAATTCCATTCATTCTCGGTTGCTAATCACTCATTCTCAGTTTCTGTCTGCCTTTCTGGCGCTAACTCCTTAGCGCGCAGTTTTGCTCTCACAAGTCTTAGAGTAGCTAGAGGGGGCACCAGTGCAAAGAAACGAGCATGGGGCCATGCCTAATCCAGCCATGCTGCAGCCCCAACAAGCCGCTCTAGACTAGTTTCTAGCTGAAGTTAAGGAGAAGCGTGCCAATTTGGCAAAGGTGTGCGGAGGTAGGGGGAATATGTATGTGTAGAACAGGAACTTGGGGTGCCTTTTCTATTCGTACAACCCCATGAATGGGGTTGTACATGTAGAAAGGGAACCCCGCCGGCTTTTATCTGTAGTGGGACAAGATATCTGGCCTTTATAGTGAGAGCAGCTTCCAGCCGATTAATGATGGGCTTCTAAGTGTTAGCTGAATCGAAGAAGGGACAGGACATGTGACCAAGGATGCAGCTAGGCGCTGAGGGAATGAAACATGGTAAGAAGGTGGCTGGTGGGGTGGCTGCAAAAGGCGAAGGAGGTGAGGCTTCTTGTAGTTGGTGCAGAGACCTGTGTACTTTGCCGTGAAGCAAAGAGTTTGGGCAAATAAGGAAACTTCATGGGGGGGGGATGTAAGGAGTAAGATAACATGATTAGCGTAGCGTACCAGAACGTTCACGCGTGAAGGCTCATGGATCCCAAGTAGATTTGCTCGGAAGGTGTCAACAATGGGTTCTAATGCACAAGTGAAGAGGATTCGGCAGATGGGGCATCCTTGTTGGACTTCGGAGTGAAAGAGAAGAGGTTCAGTGAGAGTGTGCTTTTGGAGAAAGCGCATGGAAGTGCGGAGATGCAGGAGCCTGATGTAGCAAATGAGTTTAGGTGACAGGCCAAGACGATGAAGGGCGGTGAAAATGTACTCTCTGTTCATGGAGTCCTATGCCTTCTGAAAATGAGCAGAGAGGAAATAGAGATTTGAACGTGTTGCATAATTCTAAAACTTTTCCAAAACATTCAGGGTCAGATCTTTGCTATCTGCTACACGGACGGTGCGACCATCTACCCCTGTTTTCCAAAATATGCAAGAAAAGCATCATTTCCCCCTACCTCACAGCAATAAGCCTCATTTGCCCCTACCACGGAAAAAAACCCCATTTGCCCCTGTCTTGCAATAAAAATCCCCTTTGTCCTCTTCAAAGAAATCTAGATTTAGCGTTCCAAACATCATGAACAATGTACCCCTTTGCATTCTCAGAGATGAGTACTTCAACATTGCATACCATGCAACGTCGACCTCCTAACATCATTGTTTCTCACCAAAAAATAAAAAACACTTTACAGAGGGTTTGTGATTTTTTACACGTGATTTGTAGTGGGGTTGCATGGGGGGTTCGAGAATCCACATGATTTGAAATTGAACCTGCTGGGCCCCACTAATACTGGGCCCAGCAGGTGCTAATGCAAAAAAAAAAAAACCTAAAACTATGTGTGTAATCAAGGAGGATTTTTGTGTAATTTTCGTAAAAGACCAGGGCTTAATGCTAAACAAAGCCAAAAAGGAATGTGGAGTGCTAAACTCCACATTTCTCCCACTGGGAGATCCTAGCTGACGTCCATCGGCCGGAATCTCCATCGCGGGACTCCTTCCTCCCTCGCCCACTTTCCCGATCATCATCCCTTCCTTCCCCCCCCTCCCCCTCACCCCTGGCGATCACGGCCATTGACCACAATGGTTGCGATAGAACGTGGGAGAGGGTAGGGGGTGGACGGAGGGGGGGGGGGTGGGGAGTGGGGAAAATTGGGGTGGAGCCCGTTCGGGTGCCGTCGGCCAACATTCTTGTGTCATCCCACTCTCCCACCCCACCCCCCTCCTCCCACAATTGTGACCCTCGATTGTGAGGGCTGCAATCTAGACTTGTAGAATCATGTTTTCCATGGCTGAACAGCAACACATGTTTCTCTTTGACCTTGGAAAAAAAGGATGGGCGGATGGGGCTTATTGTTCTGGGGCATGGGTGTATGGAGCTTGATGCTTTGAGGCAGGGGCGAATGGGGATTTATTGTAATGAGGCAGGGGCGGATGGAGCATAGTGCTGTGAGGTCAGGGTACATGAGGATCACACATGAAAAAACAGGGGGTAATGAACATTTTCACCACTGCTACACAGTCCTAGAAGCATTTCCAACTTCCCAATGAGGAGGCAGACAAGGGGTCCACGTGATCCCCCTTGCTGCCTTGTCCAAAGGTAATCCAGGAGAAGGTTTCAGCTGCCTTATCAATATTAAAGGTAATGTGAATACAGTGAATGAAAAACAAAAAAATCTAGGTATCTATCAGAGCAGAAAAGGTATTCAATGGTACGCCATGCGGGAGGTAGATATTGAGCGGAAGAATGTTTGGAAAAATGTGGAACTTGAGTAATTTGGAATAAGACATAGGTTTACTTCGATGAAATTTTTTAGAACTGTGGAGCACATACATAAAAGTGCAGAAACAATAATGAGGCATACTTACATTCTTAGGCGCTGAAGGCAAGTGACACAAGCGAAGCCACATCACAAATGGTAGGTTACACACACTCAGCCGAGACATCAACAAAGTTTTGAGAATATCAATGCTCTTTCATAGAAAAGCCTAACTTCATTGAGAAGTTGAACGGTGAGTATCCAAAGCTTGAGACGGTTTGTGATAGTTCTGTTAAGGGTCCAATAAAGTGGTCAAAGTTGTCAGAACCAACAGAACACAAGAAGTCCAGTGCCCAGGGCCAATTTCCAAAAAATATAATGAAGTGAAGGACAATTGACTATGACTGTAAGGAAATAAATGCACATGCACAGAGTTTAGGGACTCGTCAATGCCCAGACCTAAAACTTCCTCTCATTTAAGTCACGCTGTCCGATTGTTTTGCAACATGTAGGTCATTGCCGGTCAAAGTAGCCATCGGTCTACAAGTTTACATCCCATGGGTTTGCATGGGTCCCCCAACAGTGATGCAAGGAGTTTTAGCCCCACCATTTCATGAAATGCTTCATCTGTTTGCCTTCTTGTCAGTTTCCAAAGATGTCTTTGATCTTGTACTACATGCCCTTGTCTACTTCCACATGTGCTGGCAACAATACAAATCAGCCAAGGAATTCCTAGTTTGACCATGCAGTTATGAAAGTGCAATTTAAGGACAACATATGTGTGTGCATATCCTTGATGATGAAGGTGCCCATCCACTTAGGTTTGAGCATTGCATATTCATGTCCCCGAAGCTTGACGATCACCAAGCTGAGAAAGACACTATTACCAATGTTCAACTCAATGTCTATCCAATACTTGTTGATAGAGTGCATCTCAACGCTTGAGTTTTTGCGACCGTCTCGCATGTCTCGTCTTAGATTCTGCAAGAGATTGTTTTTTTTTTTTTGGTTTGTTTTTTTTTTAATGATTAAAGTTGTAATTTTTTTCTATGTGTTTAAATTTCAAATTCTAGTGTTTTCCTTGAACTCTACAAACATATGGTATTTGCGAGTATTTTCCTATAAACCACCTTGATAGGTAATTTGCCAGTTGTTGCGAGGGCAAGGAAACTACATGCAGTTCCAACGGTTGGTAACTTGACCGTCCAACTCGTGCCGTGTGGTTAACACAAAGTTTGAAGTAGTTGTTTGAGCGTCTAACTGATTTGCTCAATCTTCTCATCAGTCTGAGGATAGAATGTCACCATTAGATTCCACAAAAATCTACTGCTAGTCCTTCAATCTCGGTCACTAGTGATGTAGGTGAGGACGTCATGTAATTGGACAACATTATTGGCAAACAAACCTGCTATTTCCTTGAAGATGACCAAGGTCAAAGAAATTGTATTTTAGCTACGGTTAGAAAAATATTGTTCATTACTACCATGAATGCCCAAAGGAAAAAAATCAGTTCAAGTGGCATAGCCATGAACTCAATGTGCTCGTAGCCGGAGCACAACATTGTCTTCTTGATGGCCTTATTACAAACACAAACCTGGTGATAACTGGTCCGTAGGTCATTCTTTTCTCATCTTGTCCTTCAATACCAGTCCATAGCTTGATCTGGTGGTGGACACTGCGTCAAAGAATGAAACCTTGTGTAGTTCTTCCATAATGTTGCCCTTTGAATTCATCAATGAGTAGTATAAACTTCTCATATATGTTTGTAACATTCCTCGGTTTGCTTGTCAATGAAGTGGATGAGTCTGCTGCATTAGCTCACACACTTTTCCCCTCTTTGCCAGGTTCTACGTGGACTAGCCACACATGAGAACATTCTTTCACATACTGATTGGCCATGTCAAGCAAGATTGGTGTTGTGCGCCCTCCTGTTGTGGTCACTGTAGCTTCCTCTACTGATTCCTCCTCTGCTGCTTCTCCTTTGTATGGCTGCATCGGAAGTCGCTCAGTCTGAGGTTGGTTTCATTTTCGTCCATTTATGCTGAGATAGACTGCACTGGTACTCAATTCCACTTTCGGATTGTGCCAGTACATAAAATCCTGCTTGGTGATGATTTTGTGTTTGCTCGACGGGAGATTCCTCTGAACCACCATTTCTTGTAATTCCCTAAAATGTGGTAAGAGTTGTTTCTGTGATTTTCTTTAAAACTCCCCCTGCCCTCCTCCCCCGGCCCCAGTTTGGTTTCAGAACCTAACTTCTAAAGTATCCTGTTGCTGATAAAACTACGAGGGAGTCCTCCAGATAGTTCTTCCAATACCGTTTTTTGACTTTTGGAACCCATTGGTTGCATCTGCAGCAGCATCATCGGTTGATCTTTCTTGTGTCCATCATCAAACTTTACAATCTCATGAACCCTTGCTTATGGCAATGTGAGCCATTCCTACGGACAATTGGGAATTGCAATTTTTTTTAACGGAGTAGGAGCTTTGCCCTCTACTCATGCTCTATGCCGTTTCCTGATTCCTCAGTCTTCTCTTGTGACTCATCCCACTTTAATCCTACACATGTTGCTTTTGACGGTTGCATCACATGTAACCCAATTTTATGCAAGTCAAGCACACTTGTTTGTCCTGTTGATCAGTGACATCGATCTCCATCGGAACAAAGGTCTCAGTCATCTGTGACTTTCCTCTGAAACGGGATCGCAAGCTATGAGATACCTACATTCGAGCATACTGGTTGGCCTGTCGGTGCAATCGGCTACTGCGATCGTTCACGGAAGGTCCGCTTGAATGCCAAATTTGGCGACTGCTTGCCATATGTCGTGCTTGAGACTGAAGTAGTGAAACAAGAGGTCATCGGGATTGATGTTACTACCAGTGATGATTCCGCATGGACACCGAGTATACTTTGCCACGCTGGACTGCTATCAAAGCCGTTGATTTCGTACCATGCGTTGGACTACTTGTTTGCCTTCTTGAAGCATGGATGAAAAGCATGCGCACAATTGACCTAGTTTTTTGGTGAACTCAGGGAATCTCGTCATGTTGTAATGATTCACTAGAGAGGTAGAATGCATGCACGGACAAAGGGTGAGACAGGTGCGGGACCAGGTGGGGCCGGGTGCGCAACCATGGCAGGAGCAAGCGGACTGGGGCCAGTCGAGGGGAGAGAACTGGAGGGCGTCGTAGAGGAGGTAGGCGAGGAGTGGAGGACAGGGGAAGCCGGAGAGCTGGGCGACAAGGCCTGTGTCGAGGGCACTGGATCAGAAGCCTGGGGACGCGATGAGGGAGAAGGCTGCATAGAAGGGACAGCAGCAGGGACTGCAGGAGAAGAAGAGACAGCAGGACCGACTCCCCCCCCCAACCGAGAGAGCGGCAGCAGGGCGGCAGCGGGAGCACAACGACTCAAGTCGCGGAGAAAGATGGACTCAAAGAACAGGGCGTCACGAGACTCGACAACCCGCTGGCGCTCCGGATCCCAGAAGCGCCAAGCCTTCGATTGGGCAGAAACACCAAGAAAGGGACAGAGGCGCCCACGCGGTGAGAGTTTCCCCTCGCGAAGGTCATCAGGGAGCCAGACAGACGCAATGCTACCCCAAACACGAGCGAGGCGAAGATCGGCACGAGTGCCGTACCAGCGCTTGAACGGAGTGACAGTGCGAGGGAGGGGACCGTGAGGGACGCGGTTCCAGACCCACGTCATGTAACACATTGCCTCGAAGGCAAAGAGGGGGGAGAGGCCAGACACAGACAAGAGAGTGTGGACGTCATCGGCGAGAGTTCGATTCCATCGTTCTGAGACCCCGTTTTGCTGGGGTGTGTAGGGAGCAGAGGTCTCCAAACACACCCCCTTGGACTCGAGAAGCGGGGCGGTGGGACCAAGGAACTCACCACCACGGTCACTGCGGAAGACACGCAGGGACCGTTGACATGACCGTTCAGCTTGAAGAAGCCAGGTTTCAAGAACTTGACACACATCGCTCTTTTGACGAAGGGCAAAGATCCAAAGGAAGTGAGAGAAGTCATCAGTCAAACACAGGACATAGCGTCGAGCACCCCCAAGGAACTCGTGGGGGAGGGGTCCCATGACATCCGCGTGGACAAGGTCAAGGGGATGAGATGACTGGGACTCAGAAGAGGCAAAGGGAGAGCGATGCATTTTTCCCTGGGCACAGTCAGGACAGTCAGAGGGACAAGGCGACGGAAAGGTAGACGGGGACAGGCCAAGAGCGGGCTGAAGGCAAAGCATGCTGGAGATAGCATCTGTATGGACATGGCCAAGTGTAAGAGCTGAACATGGTCGGGAGAGAGAGAGGGAGCGACATGGGCAAGGGAGGAGCCAACAGAGGAGGCAGAGGGAGCAAGCAAGGGAACACGATAAAGCTTGTCACACTTGACACCTTGCAGGACAACACGACCAGAGGGACGGAGACGAACAGTGCCAACACCTTGACCAGCTATGAAGTCCATGCCCTGATCATCTAGAGAAGTCACCGACAGCAGGCTGAGCTCCATGGAGGGCACGTACAGAACGTCGGGCAAGAGCAGGACGCCACTGGGTCCAACAAAGCGGACAACACCCACGCTCTGAACAGGGAGTAACTGGCCGGACCCGGTGCGGACAAAGCGAACGGGACCGGCAGGACCCAACGAGACGAAGGAGGCACGGTCAGACGTCATGTGGTGCGTGGCTCCAGAGTCAAGAACCCAGAAGCCACTAGAGACACGGACATGGGGAAGGACACGACACGTGGAAACAGTGCCGACAGAAGGAGAGGATGTGTCACAGGCGGTGAGACGATGAGGGAGGACAAAGGACTGCCAATGCTCAACCCACAGAACAGACGCAGACGGCAACCCAAGAACATGACCAGGGGGGTCCCCACAAAGAACAGAGTCAGACTGACATGAAAGACCTCTGGCCAGTGCAGTCACACTCTCACCTCCCTGATCACGAAGGTGAAGGCGACGCAGAAGGGACTGCTCCAACTGGCGCTCGCCGTCAACGGACAGCGCTGGGGACGGAGTAGAGGACCCTGAGGGTAGAGGGAGCCATGAGGGAGCGAAGTAAGCAGGAGACGGGGGCCCGGCGTAGACGGGTGCACCATACGGCGGCGGCCAGCCCCAAGGGAACAAGGTCGGAGGAGGCGCGGAGAGAACACTGGCTGTGGTGTAGGCCTGGGCGGTGTAGGCCTGTGCAGAGGGAGAACTGGCAGGGCGAGGCAATGTACTAGAGCCGGAACTGGCGTTGGTAGAGGAAGAGGAGTTGGAGCCGCTGGAACGTGCCCAGTGGGCACGCATGGCGCGGGCAAGGCGCAAGTCATCAGGTGGTGCTGGGCACTTCCGAGCGGAGTGCTCGGAAGAGCCGCAGTTCCAGCACACCACCTCACCGAGGACACGAGAGGATGCGGAGGCAGCGGGTTTCCCCTTACCACCTTTGCCTTTGCCCCGGCCACGCCCACGACCCTGAGAAGCGAGGGCCGTGGCTGTGGAGGTCGAAGAGGGCGTGGAGATGGAGGCGGAGGTGGCGCTGGAGGATGAGGATGTAGAGGCAGTGGTGACAGCTGCGACCCCTTCGACGGCGGAACGATGGAGACGCTTTTTCTGAAGGCCAGTCCACCAGGCCGCAAGGCGCTCAGCGGTAAAGTCCCAAAGAGCGCCAACACCTGGGGGGGACCGTGGAGGCATGGGCTGGGAGGCGAGGCGCTGCAACTCGACGGGCTTGACATCGCGAAGAAGGTTTGACAGTTCAGGAATCAAGCTGTTGACCATCGTAAGCACGGCGGACAACTGGTCGGGCGCGGCAGTATCGAGCTCGCGAAGCAGTTTGAGGCCGCACGCCCAGTACGCCAAGCGCTAAAGCGAGTCTCCCAGGAGGAGAAGGCTAGGCCGGCGGCAAGGACAGGAGGTTGGGAGAAAAAATCATGCTGACGCGGTGCAGAGGCAGGAGCAGCAGCAAGCGAGGTGCCAACAGGGTCTGCGGCAGCAGCGTCGGCAGCGGTGCTAGCAGCGGAAGGGGTAGAGGATGCACCAGCGGGGATGCCAGATGCAGAAGGAAGACGCCTAAGGACGATGGCAGCGACCTCATCAGCAAAAGCAGCGTGATTGTCATTTGCAACTTTGAGGCGATCTTCTGCCTCGCGCTGAGCCTCACAAGCGAGGTTCAGCTGACGCTGCAGGTCAGCGACGACTGACTCGTCGTCACCAGGCATGGTGACGACTATGGGGCTCTGCCGAAAAAAATTCGGCAGAGTTTCCCCCGCCCCAGTGGGCGTGAGAAAAGTGAGATTGTCTTCTGCACGTAGAAGAAGTGCTACAGGACAGCCCACCCGTAGTCAGACACAGCAAGCCACCGTAGGGAGAGTAGAGACACAAGACGAGCAGCAGAGAGACAAGCAGCCAGGCAGCTCACGAGGCTGCGGGCGGAGGCACTCTGCATAGAAAGGAGAGGAGAGGTGGTACAGCACCAGTGGAGGCTGCGGCCAAGATGGAAACTGTCGCAGCAACTGGAACGACAAGGGCTAAGACACCTGTGATAGATGTAGCTCCCAGAGTGGTGAGGACAGCTGCGCAAGAGACGGCCGATGGAGACGATGTAGCAGGTGCTGCAGCAGCAGCTGTAGAGGTACGGATGGATGATGCGGCTGCGGCTGTGGCAGAGGCTGCTGATGCTGTAGCTGATGGAATGGAAGCTGCTGCTGCCGCGACTTGCGTGCCTATGTTAGCAGCTGCTGCAGCAATGGGACCAGCAACTATTGCCGTCTCTGTGTATGCTTCAGTTGCCCTGCCGGCGGATGTATCAGCTGGAGCACGGGCGGCCCTTGCTGCTGCTGCAAACGTGGCTGCGGCGGCGGCTGCAGCGTCGATCACTGCGGCTGCCGTGCGTGTGAGCACGTCTGAGAGGGCAACGACGTCCTCCAGAAATGCCGCACACAAGTGCATGAGCGTAATGGATTCGGCGGCAGTGTTACGCGGTGGAGAGCTGGGGGGAGAGACACTTACCAAAGTATGACGCGTTGATCCCTCCGGTTGGGGTGGCGGTGACCCGGATGCGGTGCGGCTGTCCTCGCCACGGCGCGAACGAGAGCGTGAGCATGAGTGGCGGTGGGCTGATCATCTCTTGTAGTAATGCCCCAGAGACAGCGGGCTGGGGGCTTCGAGGGACGCCAGCATGCCGCCAAGTGGCGTTGGTAACGCGGTGGTGGAGACCAAAAGCTGGCCAGAAGCCAGTGCAGGGGGCTTGGCTGCTGCTGGGGGTGTCGCCGTCACCGGTACGTCTGCTGCAATTGCCGTTGAGGCTGGTGATCGCTGCGTGAACTGCGGAGACTAGGGCGCAATGAAGCTGCGGAGAGGAGGGCGCAATGTAGCTGCAGGAGGGACAGTCACAGGGTCTGCTGCTGTTGTGTCGCACGTGCAGATGTGCGGAGACGGCAGCAGGTGCAATGGCGATGGCGGGACAAGCAGGATTGTGGCTCTGTAGGAGGCAGGCCGGCAGAAGGAGGCAGGCCGGCAGCAGGAGACAGACTGGCTGCAGGAGGCACGCCGGCACAGAAGACAGGCTGGCTGCAGAAGGCAGGCCGGCTGCAGAGTTCCGGCCGGGTACAGCAGGCAGGCCGGCTGAAGGAATGTAGCTGGCTGTTAGAATCAGCCGACCATAGGAGAAGAACCGGCCGGCCGGCTGAAGGGAGAGGCCACTGCAAGGAATGGGACCTTGTAGTAGAGCTGCGGGGTCCGCCACAGCAAAGCCTATGGCAGTGCGAAGGTGAGCCGCGACTGCCTTTGCCTCTTGCTTGCCACTTGCAGCGTAGGCGTTGTGATATAGTGCCACGCGTCACGTCAAGACACATGGGACACGTGTGGCAATGGCGGGGTCGGGGGGTTCTGCTGCTATGTGGCTGTTACAGCAGCACTAGCGGTGGCGGCGGCGGTGGTGCAGCCACCACGTAAACTGTGACAGGGCAGATCGCGGTCACAACTTTAACACTTGATCCACGGGCCAGGATGCTTGTAGGCTTCACCTTTCCCTCAGCTCTGATACCAGTAGGAAGTCTCAGGACACGTGGAAGCAAGAGAGCAAGGGGAACGTCAAGACACGTTCACATCCATGGCGCGAGATCACGCGGAGTTTCAGTCAAGACTGAAGAAAAACAACGAACGAGAAACACGAGTCACAGGACAGCCTAGTGAACTGAGCGGGAGCGAGCGAGCGTGCAGCGAGCTCGCTTTCGCTCGCTCCCGTCGGGCCTGTGGTTCGAACCACAACGTGATGCCTCGAGTTTCTCACCCTGAGTGCTACCCCAACTACTTAATCAACCAAATAGGGCTAGCCGACTACCCGCCAACACATATGCTGAACCTGCAAGTGAGCAATATCGCGTGTGTTTAAGTTGTGAGCACGCGCGGGCTTAGCGACGTCTGCTAGTCTTCTGGCTGAGGCAGCTGAACCGGCGAGAGTACAAGCCAGGAACAAGGACCTTCCTCTTGTCAGTCACCTGCACAGGTGTGGTGGGTGTGCAGCAAGGCCAGAGGTCACAATGTGGCATTGACACAGAAACCAACAATGATGGTCACATGAGCTGTTGATCCGGGTCCTCCAATCTCCTGCTACAGGAGGATGTCATTTAAATCAGATAACCAAATGAATACCATGCCATGCAAAAGCAAAGATGGGAGGTTAATCATCCTCGTTTTGTTGAACCAAGCAACGGTGATGTGCTAATCCACACTCGTAAGTTGCATCCAAACTGTCGGTCCCTTTGGGTTTGCGGAATCAAACTTCTTGGGATGTGCAGGCCGGATTTAGGGTCTGCTCGAGAGCAGATTATTTGTCTTGGTGAGCACTGTTTCTCGCACGCACACATTTCATAGCTCTTGCATTGTCTCTATGAGATTTTGGAGGAGATGGTCAGTGAGGCTCTCAATTTAAAAAGTGAGGTTCTAGTGCTATTTCTCATGAAAGCAAGGCTGTCAGCAGGTGCCACCTCCTACCACGGCAGGTGTCACCCCAATGGACATCCGAGAGGCAAGAGGCCCGTCGATACCAATGGGTACATTGCCAGATTGGCCATCTGATTCGTCTGTGCTGTACAATTTGTCATGAAGCCTATTGCTTCTACTGCCGGGGCCACCTGGAGAGCATCGTAAATCACTTTTCGTTAAATTCCTGGTGTGCTTGCTCCTTGCACTGTCATCATTGGGAGGTATGCAATCGTGTGGAGGATGGAGATGGGCAGAAGAATCGTGTGAGGTTGTTATGTAGGACTTGAGACATTCATAACCCGTCCAATCAGTGTGCTGTGATACCAGGTTTTACGCCAAGTGGAATATATTTAGTGAAAAGGTAGAAGTGGAGAAGAAGAAGATGATATGGGAGAAGGGGACACTTGAGTATACTATAGCTTGAAGTTTTTGTACCTTGATGACAGGTGTCTGAACTTTCGAACGCATGTATGCAAGTGTGGTTACAAGAATGAGGCATACTTGGGATCTTGGATTCTTAAGGTGGGTGAATTGTGTGATTCCACATCGTGAGTGGTGGCTTTGAGAGACTCCATCAAGAATCTTGAGGGATTTCAAGAACATCTAGTTGCATCTTTCTGAAAGTCTATTGCCATCAAGTGTTGACATCAGTGTTGTCAGGGGTACCTTGAACATCGATACATTGATGCCCAAATTGATGTATAAATGAATCCATGCTATGGCACATCGATGTTGGTTGTACATCGATGTGCTGCCCCATAACCAGGGGGCCATACATCTTGGAAATGACAAACTAAGGTTGTGAAAACACATGTTTTCTGCAATAGTTTCACACATTGTTTGAAATCAGCATGTCTAAGAGTACTGCAATTTTGCCACATTTCTACATTTCCATGTGGCTGGAGCTCCATAGTGCAAACATCATGCACTTGAGCCAGATTTCAGTCACCCATGTTGAACAATTCTGACCACTTCAGTGCAACATCATTCCACATTCCTACAAACTTATGTTGCACCATTTGTTCTATTCATCATGTTCTGTCATGTCACTCTACCTTTGCCTGTTGCACACATGATGGCTTCATGGCCATAGCTTCTGAAAAACAAACATTCACAGGACTGAGAACTGGAGCATGGAACATGTGAACATCCAAATGTAAAAGCAAAGCAAATGTCATAGCAACGGTTTCCCATGACATGTGGGAGATGCATGCAACCTGCACAACACATCGCCGCAGTCATGCAGGTCCCTTGCGCTTCTTCTGCTTCCCTCCAGCACCACAGGCACCGCCAGTACCACTTGCACCACCAGCAACACCAGCAAAAGCTGCAGCCGTCTTCCTGGCTGGCCTGGTGTTTCTGGGGCCAGCACCAGCAGCAGGCCCAGATCCCTGGGCTGCTGTCACCGAGGAGACAGCTGCTGCTGTTGCATTGTCAGCCTTGTCCGCCCTCTCTGCAGCAGTTGCACGGGCACGGGCTGAAGTCTGAGCCGTTCCGGTTGCTGTCGTAGCAGCGGGCTGCCCTGCTGCTGCCTGCTCCATGAACTCCTCAAGCTTTTCGCGGCTGCGCACCGGGCGTGCGTAGTTGGCCCGTCTCTAGCTGGTGTTGCTGCAGCACCACCCTGGCTACCACTCTCCTCCTCAACCCCATTTCCCTCTCCATCTCCCTCCTCCTCCTCCTCCTCCACCTCCTCCTCCTCCTCCTCCTCCTCCTCCTCCTCTTTCTCCTCCTCTCCCTTGTCCCCGTCCTCTCCTCCTCCCACCCCTTCCTCATCCTCCTCATCCTCAGGCAGCTTTGTGAGCTCGGTCAGCTCACCATCATCGTCTCTGTCCGAGCCGTCATTGTTGTGGAGCCAGTTAAAATCTGTGGACCTGCACTTACTGCGGCCTTTGTAATACTTGCACAGGCGCACGTTGCAACACACAAGCAGCTCGAGGGTGCGGACATGCAAGCGATTGCGACGTGCAGTGTGAATGATTTCGTGCTCACTGAAAATGCGCTCACACTCCAATGACAAACATGGCTGCATCAACAGATTCATTGCAAGCTTGCGTAATGCGGGCATGGCACAGAGATACAGCTCGTGCCACTCATGCGCAGGCAACAGACCTGTGCTCACCTTGAGAAACGCGGCCTTGGCACGTGCATTCACATTGGGGGTTCTCAGTGGATCCACGTCCACTGCAGTCCGGCTGTTCTGAAAGGCATGAATCTGTGCCTGGACTGTGTCGTGGTCAGCCTCGGGCACAAGGGCATCCACCACAGCCGACCACGATATGATAGTCTTGGCATCACCGCTGAGGTTGTTGCCGAAGTGTGATGGGTGCAGACGATGGGCTGCAGCGTACAGAGGGCACGCCATGTTGGACTTCCAACGTTGTGACAGGCGGCCCATGGCATACTGCACATGGGCCTGGTCCACGCGTGCGGGCTTGCTTCCCCTCAGCTCTGCAAGTGTGCGCAGCTTCTCCATGCAGTCCAGCAGACCCTCGTATATGTCTGCAACCCCCTTGCTGGGGTGGTTTGCAATGCGGAGCACCTCGAGAAGGGGACTCAGCAGGTCACGCATCTCTCGCAGCTGCACCCAAAAGACACGCGGGCGGACCAAGGAACGCACTGCCTTCTTACGCGCATGAAACCCCGCCTCACGGTGCTGCCCCATTTTCTTCCACTCCCGGCTGTTCACCATCTTCAGCAAGAAGGGGCGCATGTCCAGGATGCGCTGGACGACAATGTGCGCCATCGCGAAGCGGGTGTTGCACTTAGGCAACAGCACCTGAAAGCCGCTCTCCTGCTTCAGCCAAGACCGCGGCATGTCATTGTTGCAGAAAAACATCACCAACTTCTCCTCCCTTGACAGCACCGCCGCACCGCAGTCCGTCTTGCCGATGTCTTTCATCACAGGTTCCACATTGTGGGTGCAACACCCTTGGAAGAAGATCCGTGGGTACTGCTCCTTGAGGTCCTCAAAGGCCCTCGTGTTCACGTTGGTGTTGTTGCAGATGACACCGATGATGTTGCCCTCACCCACCTCCACAATGGCAGCCTCAATCATGCTAGAAGGCAGGAGTTGTGTGCTTGGCGGAGGACACCATCTTCATGAGCATGTTCTGCTTGCTGAACGAGATGGGCAGCGTGCCTATGCACGTTAGCTTGATAATGTTGAGCTGGCATTTCTCGTTGTTTTCTCGTGCAGTGAACCTGTCCATGCTGCTCTGCCGCATGCCCGCCATTCGGTTGACATCAACACTGGACATCGACCTAAGGATGCCAACAGAAGTCTCAGCAGCAAGGTGGGTAGCAGCAGCCTTGGCCTCACATTCTTCTTCCTCCTCAGAGTCGACGGCGGTGATGCTCGCCCTCTCACGCTTGGCTGCTCTCTCCCTCTCTTCCCACAACTTCACCCAAAACACTGGCTTGTCCCACGTACCCCAAGATTCCCCCTTGCCGTTGTACAACAGCGCGCTGAATGGCCTCCATTCTCCAGTTGGCACAGGGGCGCTCTCCAGGCCGAGGGCATCACGTGCCAACGGTGGCGGATTGGGGCACCAAAATCACCCCTGCAGGCTGGACCCTTAGACGGGTTGACGATGGGGAGCTCCGTCGACTGTGTTTCAGAGCTGCTCCCGGCCGTTTCCGTGGTGGCTGGAAACAGCCGCAGTTGGGTGAACGATCGGTGCCTAAGGCACCAGAGCCGGTGGAGAGCCGCCTGGTGCCTAAGGCACCGAACCCGACTGGGAACAGCTCATGAGGCTGTGTCTTCCTGCCTTACACGCAAGCGCCACTCGGCTCGGTTTGGCTTGATAGGTGATCGAGCCAACCAGCCATCGGCTCGCGACGTGGTTCAAGCAAACGGTCCGATTGCAGGGTTCGATCGTACCGAGGTGACTCGGTGCGTTGGATGGACTCAGCACCATTCAGTGCTCCAGTCGGATGCGCTTTGTTGTATCCATGTATTAAGTCGTGTATGAATTTAGTGCACACCTGATACCGTATCCACAAAAAAACGGGATTCAAACCATAATGGTTCAGCGATGTGAAGAGCGGAAAAGGAAAGAAGAGGGTGAAAAGTAGAAGGAAAAAAAACAGGCAAGATATGTTGAACAACGCCACCGTGGCATTGCCACATTTTAGGGGTGCGGCGCTGATGGACGAACGAGGGCCAAACATTACACTTTAGCTGAAATATTTCACTAATGTTTACAGTTTTCACGCCACGTCGGCGATGTACATGATCATAAAGCATGACCTGCTTCTCTTTACTTCCACAAATAGGGGTCATGCACATTTAATTTTTTTGACAAACCGGACTTGGAATCGTAGAAATAGAAAGCTCGAAGTTTCAAACAAACATTCACCCAAACCGATCACATCCCCTAGAAGATGTACGAAGTCAAACCTGCATGGATAGATGTTTTTTAATGGGACAAGTGCTTCCAAGAAATCAAGTCAACAAAGTAGGAACTTACTTCGATGGGCTGTCATGCTCATGCAAAGTGAAAACGTGGACCACCCGTCGAGGTGCATCGGCACCTCGATGGACACCGACATGCAGCGGTGGAAACAGTATAGTCGCTGACCCGGCGGTGGCGCAACCGCCTCCACTCGAGTTCGAGACTGACCAGACCAAACAAGGACATCGATACTACATCGGTGTTTACCAACGTATCGATATCGTTGTATTCCCCACACAACGGACCCAGGTGGTAATACTGGTTGACATTGTGTTCCACTTACCATGGGTGTTGCTGATAGAATTCCTCGGTTTGACCACTAGGGAGTGGTTGAAGACCTCATCTTGTTTTACATTTAAACTACTAGGATTTTCCATGCAGGATTGAGCTTTGAATGATCAGAATGAGTGATTATTCAGAGAGTTAGCCTCAGCTAATGTTCAAGTTGTTGATAGGTGAAATTGTGTATCCTTCATGGGTGACGGGATACTCTACCACTAGTGATCTGGGTTCAATGCCAAAAAGCTCCAAATGCACCAGGGCCACAAAGGTGATAACCAGGGAGACCTCCTTGATGAGGATGAACTCTTACTTGAATTTTGGGACAGAGAAGAACACTTCGACAGGTCACCTTCGAAGAAGCACCCTTGGCCTATCGTGCAATGCATGGTGGACGGTTCCATGAGGGGTTTCTTTGGCCATAGCAGGGGCTAGAATGCTCCAGATTGGACGTACTTGGATGCATTGGACAGCTTAGATCACATGCTATAAGGATCTGATGCAGTTAACTCAAGTAAAGAACTCACGTTTCAATTTATTCATTCTGAATACGATGGGTTTCTTTCCACTCCTAGTCTGTGATCCTTGTGCTTCACACTCCACACAAGTGGTGCCCATTAGCTGCTCCAAACATTGGTAGCATGAATTAGTCAGATCTAGGCATCCTTGAGGATGCCTCTACACCCACTAAGTCTAGCAAAGGTTTCTGGGCCCACGTGCCTAGACGGACCCTAACTCTCTGACATTCATGCTACCATAGCGTGCCATGGCATTAACCGAGCAAGAGGGCATCATCACTTTCTTAAAGTTCAACGGGACTTGCTTCTTCTTGTGGAGGTGGAAGTTTGAGTCCTATTGTGATGAAAAGAGGCCTGCTTGAGCTGGTCAAGGGTGAAGAGAAAACCCCTCTAGAGGAAGAGGAGAAGATCAGAAGGTGCTACAAGAAGGCACTTGCTTTTTTGTGTTGGCACTTGTTCCGGTGCAGCGCGTACATGTTCAAGGATGCACAGAGGCTGCAGAGTGTCAGAGCAAGACTACTGTTTGTGCCTTGCATGCGATGAATGCACACCGGCACGTCAAAAACAGAAATCGAGTTTGTTTAGGTGGAACTACAAGTTTCAAAACTGGAAAACTCGTGCAAAGTCACCAGTTCAAGGTAACACCCCCCTCGTTTTGGACCCAGAATGAGAGGGCGAGGTAAAACGGAAATGGGCCTCCAGAGACTTGAAACAATCAAGTGTCCCTGCCCGGGTCATTTATGGCAATTGCCCAAGATATTGACATGGAGGGGAAACCCCCTCAAGCGAGCTCTGGACGTCATTTTGCCAACTCTGATGATGACCTTAGTGCAAGAGTCGAAGATACAATCCATTACAGTGGTTCTCAGAGCCAAACAACCCTCACAACGAAGTGTGTGAAGGTTCTAGCGGCTACGTTAGATATAAAATATTGTAAGCAGCTGCGACAACACCAGAAACACCAAAGGGCGGTACAACGTCTATAATAACCTGTTTCAAGCACTGAAAAGTACATTACAAAGCTCTTGAGGAGATCTACTTCAACCTCCCAACTCCTTTGAGCTTCCCCTCCATTCCAGGGGGCTGGGTTGATTTTTCTTGGATGGGGTGGGGAGTGTCCAACCCAAAAACCACCAAATTGCCTCTGTTTTCAAGGTTCCCTCTCCCCTCCTTCATCCAAAGACTGGGACATCATTTCTTCCCAAGGCTAGGGACTCTGACGGCCCGAGAATAACCAAAAAGAAGGACAACATATTGAAGATTTTTTGCGGCTTCCCCGACGCCGCCGGCTCAAAGAAGACATCACCAAGAGGCGTGAGACGTGCCAAGAGGACTCAAGAGGAGGCCAAGGAAGAAAACTAGACAAAGAAGAAGACAAGAACAGTGAGGAGGGAGCATGTGGGGGTAGAAACTCTTAGTTAAAGTTGATCCTCCCCCCTCCTCACCTTTTTGAGCGGTGCTCAATTTCTTTTAGTTTCTTGATCTTTTTGTTGGCCTGAGGGTGAGTGTGCACCCCGGAGGATCCCTAGCAGTGGCTGGTTCACACCACCGACTGTTTTTGGAGAGAGTGAAACTGTGGAGACAACTGGTTCCGAGGATAGCAGAAAACTGGTCAGAGATTGAGGCAATAGTGTTTTGCCTCAATTGACTGGGAATGTACACTTGATCAAGGCGCAAAAGTAGTGGCATTTTATAGCCACTGATCTAAGCTTTCCAGAACACCAAAGCATGCCAGATTTGGACCTTCCTAGCAGATTCTATGGCTTCTGGAGTGGCTATTGGTAGGCTGTCTTTTTTCCCACCTAGGGAGGCATCCCTTCCCTCCTCTAGAAGCTTCTGCCCCTTCCTAGATTCCTCAGCTTGCTTCTAATAGGAGGGAAGGTGTCCAGAAGACCAAGACACCTCTAGATGCCTTGTAGGACAAGTCACCCATTGTAGAAGGTGTGCCACCTTCCTGGACCCTCACCTGGCCTTCTAGAAAGTCAAAGAGGAACTCTAGAGGTTGAGCTACCTTCCTGGCATCTATTTCAAACCTCCCTTGAGGCAAGGCAGAATTTCATCTTCTGGGACTTGAACCCGGGCCCCTGCCTCTAGAGGTGGATACCATTAACCACTAAGCCACTAAGGCTTGTCTTTTTGGTATTCATTTTTGGAGTCACTCCTGCCATGGTGAGGAGCATCACTCCAACACTTTTCCTTGCTTTGTTTTCTAGGCTTTTTAGCTTGCCTACTACAGTGATTCAAGGCTTAAGGTGTTGGCTAGATCCCAAGTGATTGTGCTGACTATGGCGGCTTAGAAAAACAGTAGTTTTCTACCACGAGGTTGTGCAGACCATGGGGGCCTAGGAAAGCAGAAATAAAACTTATGATTGCCTCACCGGTCGTGAGAGCAAGGAGGCTTCGGGAGGCGACACCTCCTTGAATTTTTGGGGCGATCCTCACAACGGTTTTCATATGCTAGTTGCATGGGCGACGGGATGGAATGTTCCGGAATTTCCAAGACCAACAAGAGCAAGGTGGTGACAGCCTAACCACACACCTTTGGAGGATTCCAAGCTTTAGGAGCCACCGCAACAACCACCATTGCCAAACCAAAGGCAATGGTACCGCCGAAGGGAACCCTCGCTACATTCAACGCCACCGAGAAGCATAAGGAAGCTGAGAAAGTGCTCAACGAGCACATCCACTTCCACGTGAACGAACCCCATGCGGCGGAGGACGTGCTAGAGGAGGACCACCCGTGCGTGGACCTTGACAAAGAGCACAACGTTGAAGATGGTGAAGGTGACGAGGATCCCGATCATCGCTATCGTCATGTGGTGAACTCGAGCCGATTATTCGAGAAGGGCAAGACGCTTGCTGGATCGCTTGAATCTGTCAAAAGTAGGAAGGCTGCCAACAGCAGCAAAGGCACTGAAAGCAGCCACATAGGAAGTTCCTATAAGAATGAGGCGGACGACGTCACCACAAGTGCAATTTATGACCACCGCCGGAGGCTTGCGGAGTTGGCTGCCGAGGCGGCGGGCCAACTCACGATCACCACCAACTTGCCTACCTTGATGAATTTGGGGCCAATTATGAACACGTCCTTCCTCCACAGTGTGGAGATCTTCTGGAAAGACATGAAGAAGACCTACTGGTTGAATCGCATGGAGAACGTCCTGCCTGTGCACAAGGCGCCACTTGGTCAATGGGGAAAGCTCGTCACGACGCGGCTTGAGGACGTGCTTCTCAAGTTTGTGGTCAAGAAGTGGGGTGAGCAACAACCCCACCTTGAGTGGCAACCCACACCATGGGAGATCTTCTGTATTATCATGCAAGCGTGAGGAGGCACAGTGTGCCTTCCACATGATCTTAAGAGTGCACCAACACTGGCTTGACCTAAACCCGAAACTAGTATGTCATCCTAGGAGTAGAAAATCCACCACAAAGCAGGATAAACTAGTTGTGCCTACAGTAAAGTTGCTCATGCAATTCATACTCCAAGACAGGTCTTCGCGGCCGATGAGAGTGGAGGGCATGGGATCATGCCAAGGGAGATCATGCAGCGTGAGAGCGATGGCATGAGGTGTCCACTCAAGTGCTGGTAGCCTCAGCGTGTGTCTCCACTGATCTCGGGATCACCTTGCCCTGCGCACCCGAGGACACACATGTGGGAGGAATGTGGCACATGGATTAATAACACCTACTTGAAGGTCTGGCCAGCAAGAAGCTGATGGACAAGACCACCACGATGACAACCAGCCAAGCTTTGACAAGCTGGAGGGTGATGTGCGATTTCGTGAACATAGTATAATCGACAAACCTGAAGTACTACTCTGATGCACGGCAGAACGTGAGCGCACAGCAAGGCTGCAACATGCGCATGAACGCCGCAGGGACTGGTGGGTCAGTCGGACAGCGGGGTGGTGCCAAGGGCAAGCAGCCTGGCAAACTCTCCAGCTGAGAAGCCTGGTGGGCACAAGGTCCCTAACAACAAGCGCAGCTGCGACAATGACAAGCTGCAGACGGTGTGTGAGTATCGTAACGCAGCCTTCCGTGGTGGGATCTACCACAATTGTATGCAGCATGGCCACTCTAGAGCTCAGTGTCCTGAGGCTACTGGTGGTGGGCAAGAGGCATTGATGTTGGCCACAGCTGTGGCACCTCTTAGGGATAGTGAAGCACGAGGCCATGGACAGGGCCGTGGAAATGGGCAAGGTCGCAGCAATGGGCCCTGCTTTGGTAACAAACAAAGCCGTGGTGCAAGTTATCTCCACCTCTAAGTGACATTAGTGGGGACCACTTAGGGGAAAACTTGGATCACAAGTGTGGTTTCATGTTTTCAGATGATGATGTTGAACAATTTGAGCTTTTGACAAAATTCTCTGTTGTTTGCTCTCCTCTTTTTGAACCTTCTTCTGCAATTGCTAACTTATATTACATGCTAAACCTAGAATCTCTTGGCAAGATTCATGACCATACATGCTTCGTGGTGGCAACACCGACCACTATGTAAGAGTTTTGTGACACAGTAACTCAATACAAACGCCCTCAAAATGATGAGTTCAACCACGCTCGTCGTACCTTTGGTCAACGATTTTGACCAAGTCCAATTTAAAGACTAGAAGGTGCTAGCCAAATTCACAAGTGCCTACAAGATGTGGACTTGAGTGGGTGAATCATGGGAGCTACGACGCCCGCCATACAGATTACGTGTTTCTCACAAACTAGACTTGGCATCATCAAGTCTTTTTTCTCAAAAGAGTGGAGGTAACATGATGATCTACTTCAAAGGACATCTAGCTTGTGCTTTTGTGAATGTACTGGCTTACACTGGAGGGGATGAATCATTTGTTAGCCTTGGCTTTACCCAACACGTGGGCCTCAGGTACAAGGCATCAAATAGCACAGTCGTCATCGATGACAACCATACGGTACCTATGATCGGTACTTGTGAAGCAAAAATTTACATTCAAAGTTGAACACGGAGTATCATGTTGAAGTTACTCAACCTTCTTGACCCATACAACGTAGCGCTAGGCGATCCTTGGCTCCGTGACAAAAAGGCTCTCATATGCTTTGAATCAAAATGCTTGATCTTTTAAAAGGGACAGAGTCACTTTACGTTGATTCCAGGTACGACATCATTACCGACCCGACTAAAACTCCATGCCAGCTTGCCTGCGATGCAGGTCAAGAGACGTGATTGAAAAGAGTATCAATATCTCTTTCCTCAACTATACAAGGTGGAGGATGATGTGAAGAAAGACACACCAGAAGAGATCACATTTCTGCAGGCGGAGTTCTGGGATATCTTCCAAGACCCACCGGTTGGGTTTCCACCAGAATGACACATGGGCCACATGATTTCACTGCAACCGTAGGCGACCCATCATTTTAGATCCATGGATTACCTTTAACCAGAAAAATTCAAGAGGCCAAATGCAAAATCAGAAAGTACCTTGCAGAAGTGTGCATTGAGCCAAGTAACTTGTCGTACGGTGTACAGATCCTTTTTGTAAATGAAAAGGATGGTGGTTTCCTCATGTTCGTGGACTACCGGGTGCTTAACAAGTTGAGAGTGATAAATTGAGTCCCCTGAGTGATAACTTGAGGGCTTACTTGACCAAATCCAAGGGGCAGAAGTCTTCTCATCCTTGGATTTGTCTCAAGGGTACCATCAAATATGCATCACGGAAGATGATGTACCCAAATAACGTTTTCAATGCACATGGGACAATATCACTTCAAATTCTTATGCTTCAGGCTAACAAACGTCACAAAAATCCTCAAAAGATAAATGAAACAAACATTTGCCAAGCAACTCGGCCAGTTTCTTGAGGTTTATCTGGACGACATCTTGGTTTTCTCCAAATCCATGGAAGAGTACACAGTACATCTGTATGACGTCCTTGCGATCTTTCGGGAACAAAGTGAGCAATTGAAATTTTGCATAAGATGAGTTCAAATACCTGGGAAACATACTCGAAAAGGACAACATCTATGTTGAATCATGAAAGGTCCAAGCCATCGTGGATTGGCCGCACTCGAAAACCATTTGGCAGATTCCGTCTTTCCTCGGCCTTGCAAACTGCTTCTCATGATTAATGTAAGGGAATTTGATCCTTGTAGCACTTCTAACTAGGCTCACTCAAAAAGACATGCATTGGATTGGGCATCACACCGCAAGAAGGCCATTCTCAAAGTCAAAGACCTTCTCTTCATGGAGCTTGTTTTAGCTCTTCTGTACCCATTACAATAGTGGGAGGTGCGATGCGATGCGGCGGTAGTAGGAGTTGGAGCAGTCCTCATGTAGAACCGTCACCCAATTGCATATGAGAGCCGGAAAATCAACCCGGCCAAGATACCGAGTACGATTGGAGGGAAAGATCTTCTTTCGGTAGTACAAGTTTTCAAGATGTGGTGTTGCTATCATGAGGGTGCTAACCGGGGTATGGCGGTCGTGACCAACCACAACCCATTGGTGTTTGTCCAAATGCAACCAAACCTGTCAAGACGACAACATCGTTGGAGGGAATAACTGAGCCAAATCTTGTTCACGTTGGAATATAGGCCTAGACACATTAACGTAGCCAATCCACAAAGGCAAAAGGGTATGAAAGTTAAAGCAACCACCAAGGTTGGTGGGTGTTTTATGGCTATTTCCACAGCAACTGTGCAAACAACAGATCCCCCTGCACCTCTTTGTCAACCATCTTGATAGATTATCCACTACAACGGCTTTGTTAATAGGATCCGGACGGGATACTGTGTGGATTTTTGGTTCCAAGACTCTCAAAATCTAGACAAGTATGGATTGGTGAAGGCCACAAGAATCTTTTGGCACGGAGAACAAGTTGTTGTGCCGGACTTGGGAGACCTTTGAAGGAATTTTATCTCCCAATTCCACGACCCGCAAGCCGCACGTCATGTGAGACCTAAAAAAATCCAACAGAAACTCTTGGACCACTATTGGTGGCTACGATGGAGTGTCGATGTCCGTAAGTACAGCATGACTTACGGACATCGACACTCCATCGTAGCCACCCCATCGACACGTTTTGGAACGAGTCTAGTACAAAAAGCCTGCTAGACGCCTACAACAGCTTCCCATCCCTGGAATTCCATGGGAGTGCGTCAGCATGGATTTCATTACTGGTCTTCTGGACACGGCCCGTGGTCACGATGCAATACTAGTGGTTGTGGAATCTGCTTAGAAACATCCACACACTTCATTCCTACAAGCACTAATGTGAACACAGAGGAGACCAATTGCCTCTTCTTTGAGGGTATCGTAAAGCACCACGCCTTGCCGTTGCTCATTGTCTTTGATTGAGATAGATTACTTGCCAGTAAGTTCAGGTAAAAGATTCCATCCGCGTGGATGCGGTTCCAACGTTGGTCTGATAGACTCTATTGGTTCACGTCTACTGTTTTGGGCGAACATGAGACTGAGCGTGAGCTTTCTGGTCGCCTCACGCTATGTGAGTAGGGATTTAGAGACAGTCAGTTTACGAAGGGAATAACGTCGTTTTGAGTTAGTTTTTCAGCATAGACATGATCACAACATTTACAGGGCTAGTGATGAACTTTTCAAAGCTCCAAACCGCGCGCGATTCGGCCAAGCGTAGCCCAAGTTAAGCTTGCCAAAGCGCAGGTCTCACCCACCACAGAAGCCTGACGCCGCCACTCGCCGTGGCGCCTTCCTTCACGTGCGAAGCGCCTTTCCCAAGGCGCATATCCCATTGCACATGGTGTGGGGGTCCCCTGCACTGTTTCCACGCACCCTCCCCACTTTTGGGTCGCGTTTGGTGATGGGGTGTGACGAGGTTCNGCTTGCCGAAGCGCAGGTCTCACCCACCACAGAAGCCTGACGCCGCCACTCGCCGTGGCGCCTTCCTTCACGTGCGAAGCGCCTTTCCCAAGGCGCATATCCCATTGCACATGGTGTGGGGGTCCCCTGCACTGTTTCCACGCACCCTCCCCACTTTTGGGTCGCGTTTGGTGATGGGGTGTGACGAGGTTCGAAACCTGTCCGCGGACCTACAGTCAGGATTTTGACAAAATCCCCGAGTAACAAAACGTAATACTGAGTTTCAGACGTCGAGCCAGGTTTTTGGCTAAGTCCCTTAGTAACAACCTGCATTACTGGATCCGGTGGATGATCCACCTGATCAGGCGGATCATCCACCGGACGCCTCGGCGGGCCTATCGGAGCAATTTCTCCAGAGACTATTTTGTTACTCGGTCCGGTCGATTATCGACCGGATTTTGAGTCGCAGCCGGCTCCCAGAGCCGCTGCGCATACCCCAACTTTGGAAGGCCATATCTCCCTCGATACTTGTCCGATTCCAGCGAAACAACTTCCACCGGATTCAGCGACTCGTCAAATTCACGAGGGAATCCTCCATGTTAGGATCCAAGCAATTCTCGAGTCGCCACATCCGTCGGCGCAGAGTTTCCACTTTCTGGCGGCTCGTCGACGCCTCCCGGCGCCGCACTTGGGCATGCGGAGGGGCAAGTTTTCAACATTCTCCCCCTTGCACCTGCCATGCCCGCTGCTCCAGCTTGCTCTTACTCATCTTCCGCTGCGCCCTCCAGCCCATCATAGCTGGTCATCCCGGGTCCGGCCACGCTCATCGCGTGTCGGTCCACGGGTTGCGCTTTGGTCAAGCAATCCGCAAGCATGTTGTGTGTGCTGCAGTGCTGCAGCACCACCTTCTCCTTCTCGACCATGTCCTGTACGTAGTGGTAACGCACGTCGATGTGCTTCGTCCTCCTATGCTGCATCGGGTTGTTCATCAGCGAGATGGAGCCGGTGTTGTCCTCTTGCACCACCGTTGGATCCTGTTGCAACACACCCAACTCCCCCAGCAACCTGCGGAGCCACACCGCCTCCTTGACCGCCTCGGTCAGTGCGATGTACTCTGCTTCCACTGTGGAGGTGGCGACGTAGTCTTGCTTTCCGTTGTACCATAAGACCGCTGCACCAGCGAGGAAGAACACGTAGCCGGATGTGGACTTCCGCTTGTCCACATCGCCAGCGTAGTCTGCGTCCGTATAGCAGACCAGACGCAAGGGGTCCGCCCGCCCCTTGCCATCGAGCCTCAAGCACGCATGCCGCGTCGCCTGCAGGTAGCGGAGGATGGGCTTGACCGCCTACCAGTGTAGTGGCCCTGGATCGGCCACGTACCTGCTCACTTGGCCCATCGCGTAGGCCAGGTGCGGTCGAGTCGCCACCATGGCGTACATGAGGCTACCTACCGCCGATTGGTAGGGCACCCCTGTCATATCCTCCCGCTCTCCCTTTGTCTGCGGCGCCATTGCCGCACTCAGTTCACAGGTCGTGGAGACTGGACTGCCAACTGGTTTGCAGTCCTCCATGCCGTACCGCTTCAGCACCTCGGCCACGTATTTGGCCTGTCCTAGTTCAAGCGTGCGCGCCCTCCGGTTCCGCGTAATGCTCATCCCGAGGTAGTACTCCAGCTCCCCCATGTCTGACATCTGGAATCTGCTGCTCAGCTACTCTTTCAGCCGTTTTAGGCTCGGCAGATCCATCGAGCACACAATCAGGTCGTCCACGTAGAGTGCAACGATCTGATGGAGCTGTTTGTCGCGCCGCACGTACACGCTGTGATCCGCCTCACAGCGCTTGAAGACGAGTTGTGCCATGAAGCTGTCCATCTGTTGGTACTAGCATCGGGGCGATTGCTTTAGCTCGTACATGGACTTCCGCAGCTTGCACACCTTGCCCTCCGGCGCCTCCACCCCGTCCGGCACCTCCATGTAGATTTCTGTGTCGATAATGCCGTTGAGGAAGGCCGTTTTTATGGCCATTTGCTGGAGCTCCATGTCCTTCACGGCTGCCACCGCAAGGATTGCTCGGATGCTTGTGAACTTGGTGACGGGGGCAAACGTCTCATCGTAGTGCTTGCCCTTACGGTGTGCGTACCCCTTCGCCACAAGCCGCGCCTTGTGCTTGTCAATCACACCTTCCTTTGTGAACTTGGTCTTGAAGACCCACTTGGAGCCGATGACCTTGGCTTCTTTCGGCCTGTCAACCAGCTGCCATGTGTCGTTTTCAGCAATGGAAGCCAACTCTAACCTGATGGCGGCGTCCCACTGCTTCCCCTCGGGCCACGCAAGCGCCTCTTGCACGGTCGTTGGTTCTATTGATGCAGCCAGCATGCACCGCAGCATGCCGATCCATCAACCGGTCCCTGCGTCGAAACGCTTCCCCGCTCTCCGCTGCCTCCCGCTGCGGCGCGACAGTCTTGGCGACGTCTCGTCACTTTGCTGTGATCCTTCCGACCCATCCCGCTCCGGTAAATCATCGACCGGATGACTCCCCAAGGATTCCTTCCACTCCGGTGAACCATCAATCGGACGAGCGGCGTATCCCGAGGATTTTTCTCCGACGCCCGACGCGAACTCCGTTGGGAGTGCGCACTTCGGCACCCGCGGTGCCTCCTTCGACGGATCATTACGCCGGATCTCCAGCCCAGCTGCATCGTCGTCGGAGTCCTACGCGTCGGCTGCTGCACCTGCTGCAGCGCCGCTCTCCGATGCTGCATCATAGAACTCTGCGTCCGCTGGCTCCTCCTCGTAGTCAAGGAGCTGGAACCACTCCCCCTGTTTTGGAGTGTTCTCGATGCTCATGTCGTTGCTGCTACTACTGAAGCTCTGCTACTCGTCGAACTCAACATCATGGCTGCAGATGATCTCTTGCGTGCGCGGGTCCCAGAGCCGGTACGCCTTTTGCGCACTTTCGTAGCCAAGGAACAAGCACGGCTTCGCCCTTGGTTCCAGCTTGCTGTCGCGTCGTTGCGTCGCCTATACCATCGCGTGCGCCTTGCACCCGAACACCTTCAGGTGCGCCACATTTGGCTTGCCCCCGCTCCAAACCTCCTGCGGCGTCTTCCAGCCGCCCTTACCCTTGAGCACTGCTGTTGGGGTGAGGTTGATGGTGTAGCTCACTATACGCACAGCCTCCGTCCAGAACCCTCGCGGCAACCCCGCATCAACAAGCATGGTCCGCACCATGTTGAGGAGCGTCTGGTTCACCCGCTCCGCCACTCCGTTGGACTGTGGCAAGTACGGCGTAGTAGGTTCCCACTTGATGCCCTGCTGCTTCATCCACCCGCTGTAGCCCACGTACTCTTTGCCATTGTTGCTGCGTAGCGCTCTGACCTTATAGTCAGTCTGCCTCTGCACCGCTACGACGTACTCCTTCAGCCCGTCCAGGACCTTGCTGAAGTACACGTAGAGTTTTCTGCTGCAGCCGTCAATGAAGGTGACGAAGTATCTCAAGTTGCTGTTTGACGGCGTTTTGAACGATCCACACACGTTGCTGTGCATGACCTCTAGCAGGTCCTTTGCGCGAGCCTCGTTCTCATTGAACGGCTTGCGTCGCGCCCTGCCCAAAATGCAAGGCTTGCACTTTTTGTGCACTGCTGCATCTGATGTCGCGTCTGCACCATCGATGACGAGGCCGCACACTATGTTGCGCTTCGCCATCTCCTTAACGGTTGCGGGTGCCAAATGCCCCAACCGTTGGTGCCAGAGCTCCAGATTAGCGCTTCCTTCCTTGGCCATGTCGACGACGCGCGCTTGCGAGTCCGCTGCGCCCGCTGCACCTTGGTCTCCATGATGTAGAGACCGCCCTCGCGCTTCGCCTCCAGCACGACCTCGCTGTTGCCATCGATGCGCACCACTGCTCCTTTCCTGCGGAAGAGCACCTCGTATCCCTTGTCCGTCAAGCGCCTAACACTCAGGATGTCAGCCAGGCCGGGGACATGCTGCACATCACGGATTGTGCACAGCTCCTTCTTACCACCCACCACAACTTCCACCTCCACGTCACCTTGGCCGGCCGCCGGCTCGACTTTGTCGTTCGCAACCACCATTGATGTGGAGGACTTCTCGTAGGTGACGAACTCCACCTTCTCGACTTGGGTGTGCTCCTCGGCCCCGGAATCTAGGCACCGCCTGTTGGCCTTCTTGAGGAAGTGGTTCTTGTTGCCGTTGAGGAGCGACCTGCCCTTACTGTTCCGATCTTCACCTCCTCCGGGCACTCACGGGCCCAATGGCCCTCCTTGCTACAGTTGCGGCACGCACCTTTCTTGGCGCCCTTCTTTCCGCTGCCCTTTCCGCCACTTCCTCGGCCCCCGCTTCCGCCACCACGCGTTTTGGTGACAAGGGTTGATGAGGAAGACGAGGACTCCCCGCAGCTTTGGCGCTGCGCCTCGTTGCGGATGTACTCTGTGACCGCGCCATAGGTGAGCTTGTCCTCCGACCATCCTCCAAGGATGGTGATGAGTGGCCCCCAACTGTCAGGTATGGCCATGAGGAGGGCCATCGCCTGTAGCTGCGTGTTGATCTTCCACCCCACGTCGTTGCATTGCGAGGCGAGCAACTCGATCTGCTGCATGGCGGAGATGACATCATCTCCCTCCTCGATTCTCACCGTGAGGAGCCGCTTCATCGCGAAGATTTTGTTCGCGAGCGACTTGGATTGGTGGATGGCGCAGAGCTTTTGCCAAGCTTTGGCTGCTAGCTTGTTGCCTTGGAAGTAGCCCCACTGCGACTCGGCTGTCCTGGAAACCAAGAGCATGAGCGCCTCCGTGTTCTTCTTTTTGAAGGCCTGCTTCTCCGCATCCGTAGCAGTCGCCTCTGTGAGCACCTCCTTTCTCAACATGACGTCGAGCAGCCCCTTATGCGAGAGGTGCAGCTCGAACTGCCACCTCCATAGCCCGAAGCCCAGGCCGCCCGCATACTTTTGAATGGGCTGCATCTCCTTCTGCGCCATGTGCGTAGCTACTAATCCGACGAGTTCTAAAAACGTCACGGCGACGTCCAAGATGACGATCCCGTGCGCTACGGAAGACGTGAACGTTAGAGGCGTTCAGACCAGTGGGTCCATAACCCTTTTTCAGGATGAGATCCGCGTGGATGCGGTCCCAACGTTGGTCTGATAGACTCTATTGGTTCACGTCTACTGTTTTGGGTGAATCTAAGACTAAGCGTGAGCTTTCTGGTCGCCTCACTCTATGTGAGTAGGAGTCTAGAGACAGTCAGTTTGCGAAGGGAATAACGTCGTTTTGCGTTAGTGTTTGAGCATAGACATGATGACAATATTTATAGGGCTAGTGATGAGCTTTTCAACGCACCAAACCGCGCACAATTCGGCCAAGCGTAGCCCAAGTTATGCTTGCCGAAGCGCAGGTCTCACCCACCACAGAAACCTGACGCCGCCACTTGCCGCGGCGCCTTCCTTCACGTGCGAAGCGCCTTTCCCAAGGCGCATATCCCATTTCACATGGTGTGGGGGTCCCCTGCACTGTTTCCACGCACCCTCCCCACTTTTGGATGGCGTTTGGTGATGGGGTGTGACGAGGTTCGAAACCTGTCCGCGGACCTGCAGTCAGAATTCTGACGAAGTCCCCGAGTAACAAAACGTAATACTGAGTTTCGGACGTCGAGCCAGGTTTTTGGCTAAGTCCCTTAGTAACAACCTGCACTACTGGATCCGGTGGATGATCCACCTGATCAGGCGGATCATCCACCGGACGCCTCGGCAGGCCTATCGGAGCAATTTCTCCAGAGACTATATTGTTACTCGGTCCGGTCGATTATCGACCGGATTTTGAGTCGCAGCCGGCTCCCAGAGCCACTGCCCATACCCCAACTTTGGAAGGCCATATCTCCCTCGATACTTGTCCGATTCCAGCGAAACAACTTCCACCGAATTGAACAACTCGTCAAATTCACGGGACAATCCTCCATTTTAGGATTCGAGCAATCCTCGAGTCGCCACATCCGCCGGCGCGGAGTTTCCACTTTCTGGTGGCTCGTCGACGCCTCCCGGCGTCACGCTTGGGCATGCGGAGGGGCATTTTTTCAACAGAAAACTATGTCGGATTCTCCGTAGCAGAACGGCATTGCTGAGAGGGCAAAATGCACCATTCTGTAACATAGTCTGGTCCATGTCAAGTGATGCCAGCCTCGTCCAAAAACACTCGGACCAGGCGGCACAGACAACGGCGTACATCATGAACCTGACACAAAGCCGCTAAAAGACATGGGGTTTATGGTGTACATGATGCCGTAATAGGTGTGGAGTGGGAGTAAGCAAACTCTGGCTTTCCTTTGCACGTTTGATTGCATTGCACATGTTGTCGTGCATGCACAGCAGGGTTGGGGAGAGATGGACCCACGGGCACGCTGGTGTACCTTTGTTGGGTGTAAGAGTGGGAGAAAGGTGTGCCGCCTCTTTGACCCAATGAGGCAGCAGATTGTGAAGAGTCACAATGTCATGTTCGAGGAGGAAAACCATTGGAAGGACAAGGATGCGGGTCTCTCCGCGAGAGGGGAGTGGCTGCCACTCCTTCATAGGGCGACACCTGAGGATGCAAATGAGGGTGGATTCCTGACAGGAATGCTATCCTGGCGTGTCGCCTTAGTGAATCTAGAAGCACCCTCGAGGATGCCTGGCCTTCTGCGGAACACACTGACATTGGTTTTATCACCGATGCACACCAAGGTGTGTGATGCAATGGTTGAAAACAAAACACTATTGTATTGATTGCAAGAAGTACCATGGAAAGTACAAATGATTCAATTGTGCGTGAGTTTCAGTTCACAGAAAGGCAGGTACACGGATACACTTTCCAATACATGTCCGCAGTACAATTCTTTGGATTGGGGAGAAGGGGGCGATGGGGATCCGATCTTGATTGTGGAG
>SZWC01022602.1:11702-33681 GCA_023375785.1 Penium margaritaceum
AGGCTGTTTTTCGACCATCCCCGTCGCTGGCATAAGGTGCAGACGTTTTGTGAGAAAACACGTTTCTCACCTTTCAGCCTAATTCGATGAAAAGTAAAGGAGGTTCCAAGGAAGCTGCAGAGTATCGTCAAGTATCGCTGGGATACCTTGAGCAACGCTTTACAGACGCGGCCTTGAAAGGTAAAAAGTACGATGCAACGCTATGAATTGCGTGCAAGTTCTGTTTTCTTTCCGCGAACTCCCATTCTGGCGGGACTACGTTACACATCGTTGACGTTTCGGAGTTCTAAAGCACTTTCGACAAGAAAAAGCACATGATGAATCCCAGTGAGCTGTCGCACACGTGGATACCAGGGCCGCAGGTGGGAATGGGTGAATATGGGTGAAAATGGGTGAAACCATTGCGCTCACCGACGCACGTCTGCGACTTTGAATCATGCCTTGCGATGTGTTCGCCGGAGAGGATATAGAGTGTCCAAAATCGAGTGGGTGGATGAACTGGCTGAAATGTGGCTCACCCATTCCCACCTGCGGCCCAGAATGCCCAAATACTGCACCCGCACATTTGGCCCGTTGCGCGCTGCAATCTACCAGCTGAACTTTGTCATTTCAGATCATAAGGTTGACTGAGTATTTTCGCCTCATTCCCGGACTTTCCCGTAAAGACGTCGACAAACATTAGTTTCCGACAAACGCCCTCGTAACATTCATGGGTAGTGGGTTTGGTTGAGGTTCGGGCACCTCACAGGCCCAAGCGGTAGCAGTGCCTGGAGTTTCCCTTTCAACAAAAGAGGCGTTTAGTCACCCAAAACATTTTGCAAGTGCAAAACGTCTATCGACCGGATATCCGGATAAACTACGGCGAGTAGCGGCAGATGGTCGCCCGAGCCAAAATCTGGTGAAGCGGCAGCACAACGGGAACGAACGGGGATTTTTTCCGTTGGAGCAATGCCGTCTTGCAGAATCTTTTGATGCTTCCCGCTCCAGTCGAAACACGAAACAATTGTGCGGTGACCTCCCAGAGTCGGGCGACATTCATGGTCCGTTTGGGTAACGCCGCATGCACGTGCGCCGGCCTCGAACGATAGATGTCGTACAGCTTGAGCCATCCACAGGCCCCGTTCGTGCAGCCGCGCGAAACTCGAGGACAGGCACCGGACAGTAGTCAAAGGTTTCGAGGACAGCCATGTCGAATACGGATCTAACGGAACAGACCCTGACATTAGGGAAATATCGGGGGTACGAAGGCAGCGGAGGAAGAACACGTAGAGGGCAATTCGGCCGTGGAGGACTGATGGGATTTTCCGGTAGATCAATAGCCCTATTTCAATCTTTATTCTCAAATGGGCAAATATATCCGAGCTGCCCCGGAAACGCCCCGCACCTATGAGGACTGTCGAGCGAGGATCTTAACGTTAGAAGGGACCTGTTTCGTGAGCGCGTACATGAGAAATGTCCACTTGAGAATCTGATGTCTCGTATATGCCGCGTACAAATCGCATGTGTATCGACGACTTCTACCCTTGATATGCTGATGTCCTTGGCTAGGACTATCAATACTTCCTTCTCTGTAAAAACAACTGTCATGCCATGGTCAGTTATCTTAGAGACAGAGAGCAGGTTGGCTGTGAAGGAGGGCAAGTAGACTACCCCCTCTAGCTTGAGGTCGGAGTCCGCACCGTTGACACCCACTGTGACCAGCTTGTCACCAATACCCTCAGTTGCCTCAACCTTGCCGTTGGCGACTCTGAATTTTCTGTTGCATGGAGCAAGAGAGATGAAGTCTCTCTTCTCATAAGTGGTGTGCTCGTTTGTACCCGAGTCAAGGCCGTAAGCTCCTGGCCTGAGTATCGCCCTCCCTTTCTTGGAGGCACACTCGGCCATCAAGCTTGTGGGATCCTTCCCACCATGTCCCCCTCGCCATTCATCCTCGTCTCCTCCCTCCTTCTTGGGTGCCCGGCACTCCCGAGCCCAGTGTCCAGCCTTGACATAGTTATGGCAGTTTCCTTGACGCTTTGGACCCCTTCCACCAGTGCCGTTGTTTCCCTTGTATCCAGAGGAGGAGGTATTACGAAAGGCACCGCTGCTTCGTGAGGCAAAGGCAGCCATGTTTGCTTCACTACTGCTACGACGCATGGCTTCATTCCGCACATACTCCAAGACAGTGGTGTAGGATACTTGCCCTTTGGTCCACCCTCCAATCACTGTGATCATGGGACCCCAGCTCTCCGGCAGCGTCATCAGAAAAATCATGGCCTGCATATCGGATTTCAGGTCCCACCCCATGCCGTTGGCTTGTTGCAAGAGAGTCTCAAACTTCTACATAAAGGCGGAGACATCCTCCCCTTCACCAAGCCTCATACTGATGAGGTTTTGTAGAATGAAGAGACGGTTGGCAAGTGNCAAGGTCAGCACCCTCCTCTTTTGGTGCTGGGATACTTCCGTCGAAATATCCTAGGAAGTCTCTATCATCCATGATGATCTCAAACTGCCACTTCCAGAGTGCAAACCCCTCTCCATCAAACTTGAGGATGGGAGAATGATTCCCTGGTTCCCCTGTCCCTGCCATCCCTACACCTACATCTGCTACAGCTGCTGCACCTGTTTTTGATGCTGATGCACCTGTGTTTGAGGCCGTTGTAGGCTGTTGGTGAGAAGAGGCAACTGCTGGCCCTGTTCACGTTGGCCGATGCAAGAAGATGTAGGCTAATGTAGGCTGATGTAGGCTGATGTCAGCTCCTAATGCAGCAAGGTGCGGATGTGTTGCATTCCCCTCCCGCTGATGATTGACCTGCAAACACAGAGGATGGGTGAGAGCGAAGGCGCTCTCATTGCTTGTGACTTTGGTGGTTGCGTGTATGAAACTTCTCTAACCAGAGGAGTGGGCCCATAACCCTTTGTTAGCTACTGAGCTAACCACCTCCAACAGAGAAGCCGTGAAACCCAAAAAGCTCACAAAGGTTTTTACACCTTCCTTTGCAGGTATGTGTCGTGCACCCCAAAATTAATCAGGCATACACTTCACCTTCAAGAGTACTAACGCCTTAGCATTACATCTCAAGAAGAGCTCAAGTCATCAATACGCAAGAGAGCATCAAGCAAGGGTTAATTGATCAGCATGCAAGACAAGTCCTTTCATAGCTGTCTGTCCAGTCCTAGAACTCAAAAGCACATTCCTGAGAAGTGGCTTGACCCTGCCACATCACTAAGAGACTTGCCATGTGGGCTTGACACATAAGCATCCTTGTGCCAAGGTGACTGATCAGCCGTGTTGCTTCCCCGAAGCAATGGACTTTCTTTCTTGGAAGCCTCAAAACCAACCAAGATGTGCATGGAGCCAGGATCAAACTCATGACCTCTCACTTGGCCAAATCAACAAAATGGCCAAGTTAACCACTCACCTATATGGTGTACTCACAGGTCATATCTCACATGAGATAGAGCATAGTTAAGTCACCCTACAACAAATCCAGGGGTCATACCCCCACAAGGGGCAGAGCATTCCTGATCCGTCATACAAGACTGAACAAGGAGCAAACATATTAAACAGTCTAGAGACCCGTGTGGCTTCCACTTCCACCGGAGAACCCACTTGGCGCCGATGGCCTTGCGGCCACGGGGAAGGTCGACGAGCTCATAGATGTGATGTTGCCGAATGGCGGCTAGCTCTTCGGCACATGCAGCTTCCCAGTGAGCGGCCTCGGGAGACGCCCGAGCCTCACGTAGGGTGGCCGGATCCTCTGATAGATCAGTGGGATGGACTGTGAGGGCATGCGTGTCCCATGCCCCTGGTGGCATCCGTGTAAGTGCGGCCGCAACGGCATACTGGTGTTCCTGATGGAGCAGGGCGTAGCTTAGAGCTGACCCTGGATTTAGGTCAGCGATGACTGATAGTGTGACCAAGCCGAGTGCCTTAGTGCCAGGATCCCCACTCACGACCGTGGGAGTGGATCCACGTCTCCCTGGGAGTGGATCCGCGTTTCCTCCAGATCTGACATGAGGTGAGGATCCTCGTGGGATGACAGGAGGTCGTGGGGTGAGAGGACGTGTGGAGGTGGCCTGAGTTCCAGCTTCTGGCCTGGGTGTGAGGCTCCCACCCGGACCACGTATGTTGCGCGTCGATGCGGACGGAGCCACCGGCGCTGAGGGACCGACAGACACAGAAGGGGTAGCCGGTCCGAAAGGGCTGGCAGACTCGGATGGGGCAGCCGGCCTTGAGGGGCTGACAGACTCGTACGGGGCAGCCGACCCTGAGGGGCTGGCGGACACGGACGAGGAAGCCGGCCCTGAGGTGCTGGCGGACTCGGACAGGGCAGCCGGCCCTGAGGGGCTGGCAAACTCAGAAGGGGCAGTCGGCCTTGAGGGGCTGGCAGACTCGGACGGGACAGCCGACCCTAAGGGGCTGGCGGACACCGATGGGGCAGCCGGCTCTGAGGTGCTGGCGGACTCGGACGGGACGGCCGGCCCTGAGGTGCTGGCGGACATAGACGGGGTAATCCGCCCAGAAGGGCTGGCGGGCATGGACGGGGAAGCCGGCCCTGCGGGGCTGGCGGGCATGGACGGGGCAGCCGACCTTGAGGGGCTGGCGGACACGGACGGGGCAGTCGGCGAAGGTGGACCTGTGGGCGCAGACGATGGAGCGCCTGGACGCGGTGGGACGGAGGACGGACCTTCCACTCCCCCACACAACGGGAGGAACATCGTCGTGCTGGAGCGAACGAGGTCGCGGGGAAACAAGTCCTCAAAGAAGAGGGCATCGTGGGAGTCGACGATGCAATGTCGAGTGGGATCCCAAAAGCGCCAGGCCTTCGATTGATGAGAGACGCCGAGGAAGGTGCACGGGCAACCGCGAGGCACGAGCTTGCCACCCTGGTGCGGGGCAAGGAACCACATGATGGTGACGCAGCCCGAGAAACGAGCCGGACACAGGTCGGTGCATTCTCCACACCAGTGCTAGTATGGAGTGGACTAACGAGGAAGGGGTCCATGGGGAATCCGGTTCCAAACCCACGTCATGTAGGCCATGGCCTCAAAGTAGAAGCCATCAAAGATGCCGGATTCAACGCGCATGGTGCGGACGGTGTCCGCCATGGTGCGGTTCCACCGTTCAGAGACCATGTTCTGGGCTGGCGTGTAAGGCGTCGACGTCTCATGATGGACACCACGGGAGGCAAGGAAAAGATTAGTATTTCCCAAAAACTCACCCACGCGATCAGAGCGGAAGCGGCGGAGGGAGCGACCACACTCGCGCTTAGTGCGGAGAAGCCAGTCCCGAATGGTAGGAGTGATGTCACTTTTCTTCCGCAGGCAGAAGACCCACCGATAGCGAGAGTAGTCATCTGTAAGGGTCAGAACGTACCGACTGTGCTCACTGACGGACTCTGTGGGGAGGGGACCCATGACATCGGAGTGACCGAGGTCGAGCGGAGCGGACACTCGAGAGGTAGAGAGGGGGTCAGTGGAATGGCGCATCTTGCCTTGAGCGCAATCGATGCACTAAGTGGGACACAGTAGAGGAAAGGAGGCTGAGTCAAGACCCGTAGCTGGCTGTGTGCGCAACATGATGTCAACAGCAGCAGAGTGGACGTGACAAAGGTGGCAATGTAGGAGACGCGTGTGCTGCGGTGACAATGTGCTTGTGACAAACACGTGGTAAGTGTCAGTCGACGAAGAGGAGACAGAGGTGGGAGTAGACAAGCGTAGTACATGCCACAAGCTGCCGCGGGCGGTGGCGTGCAAAAGGCCTCGCACAAGGCCGTCAAGTGATGCGTGGCAGAGGAGTCGATGATCCAGGTCTCTGACGAATCCTAGACCAGTGAGGCAAGGTCGTTGAAAGTCACATGAAAATGGATGAGCGACGCTGACGAAGTGGACGAAGGTGCAAAGCGCGAGTGCCAGTCATCGGGCCAGGCGACATCATCGCGAAGAGGAGCGGGAGAAGAGGGCACTGCACAAGATGGGACGGACAGAGATACAGGACAGGAGCGCAGTACCGACTCTGTCATGCAGAGCAGGGAGGGATTAGCGACTACGCAAATTGCACTTCCCTGGGGAGGAGGATGAGGAAGGCCGAGCGGGAGGGCGACGAACCGCTCCAGCTGGCGTTCGCAGGCGGAGGATCCGATGGAGTAGACCGATTGTGGTGTGATGGAGCCGGAGTCTGGGAAAGGGAAGGAAGGAGACGAGGACGGGGTAGCGGGTGCGGAAGGCACTGGAGGAAGCTGATATGAGGCCGTCACGAGTGGCGCGGATGCGACATGAGCAGCGACGGTCACGGCGATGGTGGCAAGGTGGCGCTTGCGTTGGCGACGCATGGTGGAGATGACATGAGCCTCGTCAGTCGTGAGCGGGTACGTGTACCACCCATGTCCTGACTGGCCACAGTTGTGGCAGACGAGGTTGGCGCTGCTTGATCCGCTAGTCTGCTGCTGAGTCCCTTTGCCCTTCTTACCCCTCTTCTTCTTCTTGCCAGATGAGGGGGCGCCGGAAGATGCTGCTGCTATTGGGGCAGCGACAGTCACTAAGGTGACGGCAGGAGAGGTGAAAGCAAGGGAGGCGAGGGACTTCGTGTAGTGGATGTGCGACTCCTGACAAGCTTCCTCGATGCAGAGGAAAAGCTCATACGCCCAGGGCATAAGAGTATCGTGGGCAGCCATAGCGGTGAGAACGTCCTGGGAGTAGTGGATGAAGACGTTGGAGAAGGAGTCGGTGGCCCTGCGCTTGATGGTCAGGAGCGCAGAGAGGGGGGTTGGTGCGGCGTCTCCGAGGCGGCGGAGGAGGTCCTCTGCACGCTGCCAGTAGGAGGTGACCGTCTCGGTCTCCCCCTTGTGAAGGGAGTTGAACTCCCAGAGCAAGCGGCTAGTCTCAGCATCGTTGGACAGGTGATGAGGGCGCGTGAGTATGTGCCAGGCGGCTGCTAGGTCAGGGAGGGCTCCGGTGGTGAGGTCGCCGAGGAAGAGCTCAAGGGCGAGGTGTGTGGCTGGAGGGGTGGCAGGGACAAGAGCACGCACAGCGCGACCGGCGTCGTAGACCTGGTCAGCCTGGGTGGGGTCGAAGGGCAAGAAATAGTAAGGCCATAGGCCGTCACCCTGTGCCCAGATCTGGAAGCTGAGTTGCCATTTCCAAAACTCATCGCCAGCCTAAAACGATGGCGGTGGGGTTTCGAAGTCCTTTGGCCTGCGGCCGACACCCAAAGTGGGGCCTAGGTCTGACATCACTATCTGTTGTTGGCGTAGGGTGTGTTGCTATGCTAGATATTGCGTGGCGAAGGAAATCGTTGGGCTCGCGTATCCTCGCGGAGCAAATGCCGCTTGTTGATGTTGGTATGGCTGTTGCGGGGGCGGTTGCTATTGCAGCGAGGGCGGCTACTGCTGTAGTAGTGGGGGCTGCTGATGCTGCTGCTATAGCCGCTGATGCTGTTGCGCTGGTGGCGGTTGCTCATGCTATTGTTGCGACTGCTGCGGTGGCAGGGGCGGCGGCAGGTGTAGTGCCACTAGCTGTTGTGTCAGTGTTGTGAGCTGTTGGCGCAGAGCGGCAAGAGGATCTGTCAGGTCAGAGTGCCTGACGACAAAGTCTGCAGGGTGCTACTCGTGCTGCTGCTGCTTGTGCTGGTGCTAGTCCTGCTCTTGCTAAAGCTACTAGTGCTCTTGCTGCTACTACTGCTGCTCCTGCTATTGCTGCTGCTTTTGTTACTGCTGCTGCTGCTGCTACAGCTTCTGCAACCGCTGCAGGAAAGGGGGACGAGGGGTCCCCCCACTAGAGGTGGACCCCACCCCACTGAGGCTAGTGGCAATGTTGTTTGGCCCCCTTTGTATTACCCTCCTTTGCATTTTTTTGTTGTTTTTTTGTTTCATTTATCTTTCTTTTGTGCTGCTGATGTCAACAGTGACGACAACAGTGTTGTCAGCCTGAGATGGTTCACTTCAGCAAGTGCTCTTGAGTATCTGCACGGTCGCTGTTTTTTTTTTTGGTTTTTTGTTGACGACGTCAGTAGTGACATCAGCAGTGGCGTCAGCGGAAAGGTTGTTGATGTCAGCAGTGGCTGCAGAGGCTGTTGTTGAAGCCACTGTTGCATCCGCCATATGGGGGCAGCTGGAGTTGCTGTAGCTGCAGCAGCAACTACTGCTGTTGCTGCTGCCAGTTTGCTGCTGGAGCTACCGCTGCTACTGTTATTGCTGACGTTGCTGCTGCTGCTGTTGCGACTACTGCGATGGCAGCTATAGCAGCCGCTACTACTACTGCTGGTGGGCTGCTGCGTGCTGCTGCGACTGCCGCGGCTACTATTGCGGCCGTGATGGCAGCAGCAGCAGCTGCAATGGCACGTGTGGGGTGGAGAATTTCTTTTTACAGTTTTTTTGGTGTTTTTTCCTGGTTTTACATCGAGCTCGCTTATCACTACAAGCCGCGAGTAGCGAGCAGCGAGCATGCTGCTCGCTGCCCGCTGCTTGTTGCGGGCCGCGAGCAGCAAGCTCGTACCTCGCAGCTCATGGCTCGCTACGGGCAGCGAGCTGCGAGCAACTGCAGCAATGGCTGTTGCTGTTGCGGGCTACAGCTGCTGTTGTAGCGGGCTGCGGTTGGTTGCTGCTACAGCTGCTGCTTGTTGTAGGCTACTGCTGGCTGCTGCTCGCTACTGCTGTTGCCGGTTGTTGCTGCTACTCGGCGTTGGCTGCTGCGCGTTGCTGCTGCTGTTGCTACTACTGGTGCCTCCGGCTACTGCTGCTGCTTGCTGTTGTGGGCTGCTGCTGCTACCTGTCGCGAGCTGCTGCTGCTGCTGGATGTTGCTGCCATTGCTCACTGCTAGTGCAAGCTGTTACTGCTGTTGCTGCTTGCAACACGATGACACCTGGTCGACGTGCGATGTCATCGCGATGCCTGATGTCGCCGGCTGCTCACCTCCTCGCGTCACGCGTGGAGGTCAGTGCTACCGAAACATTTCGGCAGCATTTCCCCTGGCCCAGTGGTCGTGGGGAAAGTTTTGACGTCGCCACCAGGCTGGTCAATGCTGTCGGAAAAAATCCGGCAGCATTTCCCCTGTAGTGGCACATATGGTGGTCCACCGGCGTTGTTTGGCACCTGTATGCCAGTCTTCTGCTGCTGCTGTTACGCTATGGCTCTGATACCAAGCTTGAAATGATAAGCAGCGGGTTGGGGTAGTAGCGTTGTTGATGCAGTATGCTGGCTTCCACGCTCGTTGCTTGGTCTGCTGCCCCCTTAGTCCTCTGCTCTAGAGGCTAAGTCGGGATGCTCTGGGTTTGTTACTCAGAAGTGCGCGCGCCCGTGTTAGCGCCAGAAAGCAGCCTAAACCTGGAAGTAACTGGTTAGGAGTGAAGAATGAACAACAATGGGTGACCCCTCCAAGTTCTATCCCCCCCCCTAGCTCTGTAGAGCTTGTTTCTCAGCTAACCAGCCTATCAGAAAATAGTCCTGGACCCATTTCTAGCATGCAGGGTTTTCTTGGTGAGCCTTGCTAGACGGCCGACAACCCAAATCCCGAGCGTCGTCCGTTTTGCCTGAAGACTGGACCACACCACAATACCGATGCTGCGAACGCAGTTGTGCGGTCAGAAGCAGCTAGAAAAATAGTAGCAAAGAGTTATGACTGCCCGAACCCAGGCAGTGCCTATGGTGGTCGGTAGTGCCAAACAATGTCAAGCAACATGAAACATGGACCCTAGGCAGAGCATGAAGCTGCAGATGCAATAACACAGTCATATCCTGTGCTGCATGCATGCAAACAGCCTCTGCAATGGCAGTGACCGCCAGCGGCTCCACGGCCAAGGAGGCCTGCCGATGGAGTTGAGCACGTTGACGCAGGGAAAAAGCTCCAGCGAGCTGCGTGTAGGCCTCAGCGTGCGTCGGCTCCACCAGACGACACTCCAGCGGCGTCAAGTCTCGCCATCAGTCATCTGCACACCGATGTACACAAGCCGAGAGGACACAACAGAGCACAATGAGAGGCACAGAAAAAAACCAACAAGGAGGGGAGGTTTCCCTTGTGCTCTGATACCAGTTGGGAGCGGCAAGACGTCGGGACACACTCTCTACCATGCAAGGGAAGCTCACGCAACATCCATGGCGACGGGTGGAGCGAGGAGTTGGTGAAAATATTAAGGACAACGAGAGGGTGGTAACGAGAGTGAAGAGCTAGTGAGCTCTTAGCATCCGGTTGACCGGGCCACCCACACGAGCAGCTCGATGTGGGGCCCGGCTGCCACCCCTGGGTCGAACCAAACTGGTCGGCAAAAGCTGCCATGGTCTCTCACACCTCGGAGCGACTGAGAGCGGCCCCACACGATCAGTAACCCGGTGAAATGAGCTACACAACTAGCACAACATTGAAAGCAGTTAAACAAGGAGCCACATCGACCACGAGCGTATGTGGAGCATGCATCTCTCAAGTATTTTCTGTCATGTTTCAGCCATGTAATAGCTAATCACCAAATGCTGAATTCAGTGAACGCTCACTCTGGCACAACTGGGCACAAGTGAGCTCACGCCAATCTTGCACCCGACTGAGACGCCAGTGATGCGTGACCCACAACGTGTGCGCCTTGAGCTTCATATCAGCTCAGTCACCTGCAGTAATAGTGTGTGTGAATGGATGGAGTCAAGAGGTCACCTGTAGTTACTAGGAACCTTCCTTTGTTAGCTAGTCCTAGTGTGGCAAGAGCCGAGTGTGCAAGGAGCTCAAACGAGCGGGACACGCCATGGATGCGGCAAGTAACTTTCAACACTTGCACTCAAACTCAAGACGAGAGAGAGAAGGGGGAGCGAGCGAGCCTAGTACCGGTGAGCACGCGCTCACCTCGAGCATGACGCTCGAGTGAGCTAGTGCCGCCACCCGGGGGTCGAGCCCGACCACTCGGAATTAACCGAGGACGGCTTCTCACCGAGGCACGGCCAAGACCGGCACGGTGGCCCCCTAGGGATCAGCACCCGGTAAAATACAGCTCCCCTATCACATGCAAGTCAGAAGAACATGATGCAGGGCACGGCAGTGAGAATGTACGGGCCCTAGCATACACCGCATCACAGACAGTCATAGAGTATCATGGAGAATCATTCAATGGTTGCATCTGTGCCAGCGGGCACTCCTGGGTCCAGCAGAAGCTTGAGGGCGACGACGGCTCCAGTCAGGATAGGCACGTCATACACCTCCCCAGGTGGCACCATTGTCACTCAATCTGTACACGAGTGTGTGAAGCGTGTGGGAGGCAAGAGGGCACAGAGTTGTGAGTGGCCAACGAACTTCAACACTCCCCCATGACCCGCAGACAAGCAACCCACACACATAGGAGACAATCACGAACGTGAGCACAAGAGACGAGAGGAAGGAAACACCAACGATCATCCTGGATCATGTGGACTGATGAGACCCACGGAGTGAACAGCACTCTTGAAGACATTACGACTGAGGGCCTTTGTGAGAAAGTCAGCTCTCTGTGACCGTGTATCCACCCAAGCGATCTGGACAATGCCAGCAGCAATGCACTCACGAACAAAATGATGCTCCACATTGATGTGTTTGGTGCGTGAATGATGCATGCCACTGTTCTCAGCAANGTGTGGGAGGCAAGAGGGCACAGAGTTGTGAGTGGCCAACGAACTTCAACACTCCCCCATGACCCGCAGACAAGCAACCCACACACATAGGAGACAATCACGAACGTGAGCACAAGAGACGAGAGGAAGGAAACACCAACGATCATCCTGGATCATGTGGACTGATGAGACCCACGGAGTGAACAGCACTCTTGAAGACATTACGACTGAGGGCCTTTGTGAGAAAGTCAGCTCTCTGTGACCGTGTATCCACCCAAGCGATCTGGACAATGCCAGCAGCAATGCACTCACGAACAAAATGATGCTCCACATTGATGTGTTTGGTGCGTGAATGATGCATGCCACTGTTCTCAGCAATGGCCTTCGTGCTTTGGTTATCACAGCGCAGAGTGATGCAACGGATGGGAACACGTAACTGTTGCAGCAAGAGACACAGCCAGACGGCTTCACACGTGCCTGCACCCAGAGCAACATACTCAGCCTCAGCAGTGCTGCGTGCCACGCACCCTTGTTTGCCACTTTTCCAGGAGACTGCAGTGCCACCGACCAGAAAAATGTACCCTGTGCGGCTGCGGGCATCAGAGTCATGCGCCCAATCACTGTCTGTGAAACCATCCACCACAACAGAGGGCTGTGAACGAAAAAGCAGTCCGACACGAGGGGTGGAGAGAGCGTACCGTACCACTCGCAATGCTGCCTCAAGGTGGCGCTCGCGAGGACACTGTGAGAACTGGGACAAGAAGTTCACAGCAAACGCGNACCCGGTTCGTGCCATCAGAGAAGCCACGTGGCTGGACAATGTAGATTTCCTCATCCAACTTACCATGCAGGAAGGCATTGTTGTCGTCCATCTGCTCAAGTTCCCAGTCATGCTGAGCAACTAGGCTGAGCAGGGCTCTGGCAGTGGTGTAACGGCCGACCGGGGCAAAGGTCTCGTCAAAGTCGACACCAGGGATCTGAGAGAACCCTTTTGCCGTGAGGCGAGCCTTGTACCGTTCGACTGAGTTGTCTGGGTTCAGCTTGCCACGATAAACCCATTTGGCAGCAACTGCCTTGCGGCCAGGGGGAATATCAACGAGCTCATACACCCCATGCTCAGACAGGGCGTCAAGTTCGGCCTTCATGGCTTGCTCCCACAACGGGGAGTCAGTGGCGATGCGCGCAGCCTGAACAGTCTGGGGTTCAGGAGGAAGGGGAGAGAGGCCAGCGGCTGCAAAGCATGAGGCAACGTACCCAGCTGCAGAGGAGGTCACTGCGGAGTGAAATTCCTGTTCAACCAGTGAGTAGCCAAGTGCTGTGCTGGGATGGACAAGAGAAGTGGCAGTGGACAGGCCAATGGTGGTGACACCAAGAGCACGAAGGCCAGGGTCACTAGAGACGACAGGTTGAGACTGAGTGGGAAGAGCCCGAAGGCGACCACCGCGCGTGTAGGGTGAGACTGGGGGAATGGGCGGAGCCCGCACAGAAGGAGCAGCAGGGCTAGTTACATCAGGTGGAGAAGAGGACACAGGAGGGGACTCCGAGGAGATAGGGTAAGACGGCGGCGAGACGGCGTCAAGAGTGGGATCAGAGGGGGAGATGGCAGGGGAGACTGAGCCGGTAGGGGAGCCTGAGCCGGTAGTGGAGCCTGAGCCTGAGCCGGCAGGGGAGCCTGAGGAACTTGGTGAGGCCACGGGCACCGTGGACGGTGAGGAGACCAGGGAAGGGACCACGGGCAGCGAAGAGCCCTGGGCAGCAGAGGAGGGAACGGAGGGACGCACCGAGGGGGAAAGAGTAGGCCCTGAGGGCAGAGAATCACCCCCACCCCGAAGAGGCGGAGAGAGGGACTCACCAAAGCGGGGAGCTTCACGTTCGAATAGATGTTCAAAAAACAGAGCATCGCGAGATTCAACGACACGACAGCGGGAAGGATCCCAGAAGCGCTAGGCTTTGGAGAAGGGTGAGACACCAAGGAAGATGCAAAGGCGACCACGAGGAGACAACTTACCACTCCGTTGGTCGGAGGGGATCCAGATGGAGGCAAGGCACCCCCAAACGCGGGCAAGACGAAGGTCAGCACGCCGGCCAGTCCATCGCTCAAAGGGGGTGACAGTGTGAGGAAGGGGTCCATGCGGAACGCGATTCCAGACCCAAGTCATGTAAGACATAGCCTCGAAGGCAAAGAGGTGAGACTGACCAGAGGCAGAGAGGAGAGAGCGAACACCGTCAGCAAGAGTGCGGTTCCAGCGTTCAGAGACACCATTTTGCTGGGGTGTGTACGGCGCAGTGNAAGATGCAAAGGCGACCACGAGGAGACAACTTACCACTCCGTTGGTCGGAGGGGATCCAGACGGAGGCAAGGCACCCCCAAACGCGGGCAAGACGAAGGTCAGCACGCCGGCCAGTCCATCGCTCAAAGGGGGTGACAATGTGAGGAAGGGGTCCATGCGGAACGCGATTCCAGACCCAAGTCATATAAGACATAGCCTCGAAGGCAAAGAGGTGAGACTGACCAGAGGCAGAGAGGAGAGAGCGAACACCGTCAGCAAGAGTGCGGTTCCAGAGTTCAGAGACACCATTTTGTTGGGGTGTGTACGGCGGAGTGGACTCAAGTCGGACACCACGAGACTCAAGAAAGCGGGACGTGGGACCGTAGAACTCACCCCCGCGATCACTGCGAAACACACGCAAAGAGCGCTGACACGCACGCTCCGCTTGAGGAAGCCAGGACTCGAGAACGTTGGTGACCTCACTTTTGTGTTTCAGGGCAAAGACCCAGCGGTAACGGGAGAAGTCATCAGTGAGACACAGAACGTACCGACCAAGGCCGCCCAGAAAGTCCTGGGATAGGGGGCCCATGACGTCGGCATGCACCAAGTCAAGGGGCTGGGAGGTAGTGGATTCAGAGGTGGAGAAAGGGGAACGGTGCATCTTGCCAGTGGCGCAATCAAGGCAAGTGCATGTGCAGGGAGGAGAGAAAGTGGCAGGGTCAAGGCCATGAGCAGGCTGGAGACGAAGAAGGCGCTGGATTGCGGCAGTGTGAATGTGACAGAGGCGACGATGCACGAGGGCAGCATGGTCAGGCGACAGAGAAGGGGCGACATGAACAAAAGCAGAGGCAGCGGAAGACGAGGGCAACGTGAGTGGAACACGGAAAAGACGATCACAGCGCACACCACGAAGAACAACATGGCCAAAGGAGCGGAGAGAGATGGAGGCAAGGCCGCGGCTGGACGAGAAGTCCATGCCTTGATCGTCAAGAGTGGTCACAGAGAGAAGGCTGACCTCAAGGTCCGGGACATACAGAACATCAGGAAGGTACACAGTACCGCCAGGGCCAACAAAACGGACGACACCAATGCCCTGGACAGGGAGAAGCTGACCGGAGCCAGTTCGGACAGAGCGCACAGACTGCACGGGCCCAAGAGACACGAAGGAGGAACGACAAGAGGTCATGTGATGGGTGGCCCCAGAATCAATGATCCAGAGGCTAGGGGAGGCGCGAGTGGAGGGGAGCACGAGACAGACTGCAACAGTGGCACGATAGGAGGAGGAGGAGGAAAAGCCAAGATGAGAAGGCAGGGTGTGAGACTGCCAGTCCTCAATCCAAGCACGGTCATCAGCAAACTCCCCTTGCACACCACCAGAGGAGGACCACGAAGGGTGACATCGGACTCACAGGACAACACAACAGGATGGCCACTCACACTCTCACCTCCCTGAGAGCGAAGGTGAAGGAGCTCGGCCAGGCGTCGCTCAAGAGTGCGCTCCTCGTCCCGGCGATCAGAGGAACGCTCGGAGGAGCGGTCAGAGGAGCGATCGGAGTAGTAGTTGTCATCACGAGCCCAAGGAGGGACGGAGTAGTGGGAAGACGGGGGCCCGTAGTAGGGACCAGACGGCGGAGGCACCCAGCCCCAGGGACTGGGGGGAGACGGCGTCGGCTGAACGGGAGCGAGTATTGTGGTCAGGGCCGAGGCAGATGAGGACGACGAGGAGGGCGAGACATTCACTGCAGTGGTAGCAGAGGAGGATGCAACACCGGTGCGCGCCCAATGTGCACGCATGGAGGAAGCAAGGCGTGCGTCGTCACGGGGGGCAAGGCACTTGGGTGCAGAGTGACCGGTCGCTCCGCAGTTCCAACAGGTGACATCGGAAACGGGTAAGGAGGAGCCCTTTCCGCCACGACCACCACCACGTCCTTTGCCCCCACGGCCGCCGCCACGGCCGGAGCCTGATCCACTGCCATCGCCGCGAGAGGCACGTTGGGTGGAGTGCGCTGAAGCCTGAGATGGGGTAGTGGAAGAGACTGCGGTGGAGGCAGGGGGTGAGGAGATAGTAGCTGCTGCGATGGCGGCGCGGTGCATGCGTTTGTTCTGGAGGGAGTTCCACCAGTCAGTGAGACGTGCAGCAGTGAAATCAAAGAGAGGGCCAATCCCCGGTGGGGCATCAGCGGGGACAGGTGCAGAGGCAAGGCGCTCGAGCTCAGCCTGGGAGACATGGAGATACAGATCAGACAACTCAGGGATAAGGCCAGCAATGATAGAGAGACAGGCTGAGAGAGGACCTGGGGCAGCTTTGCCAAGGTCTCGTAGTAGGCGTAGACTGCGCGCCCAGTACTCGTCTGCAGATTCGTCCGCCCGCATCTGCAAGGTGTTGAACTGCACGGTGAGGGCACTCTAAGCAGCGTGCCCAGTGACAGTCTTGCGGCGGCGAATGAGTGCATAAGCGCCCACATGATCAGCAGCAGTCCCTCGGATAGGGTCAGCGTTGTATGTACCGATGTCATCGAGAAGGTTCTCGGAACCTGCATTGATGAGGGCCCGTACAGCACGGGCAGCCTCCACCGGTTGGGGCACAAACGGCGGCTTAGCAGGGGAGTAATACTCCCACAACAATTCACCCTGAGCCCACGCACTGAAGCGCGTCTCCCAGGAGGTGAAGGTGAGCTTGGGGGTGAAGTGCGGTGGCGGGATCTCAAAGTCCTTATGCCGTGCTGGTGGGAGAGAGCCAGCAGAGGCTGTTCCAGTAGAGAGAGCGGGAGCGGAGGCATTGGCGACACCGCCACCCCGCGGAGCTGAGGAGCCCGTGGAACCTGATTGGTCAGCAGGAATGGCTGCGGCAAAGGCTGAGATAGAGCGGAGACGTTCGAACACGAGTGAGGCTACTGTTGCGGCCAATTCCTGCTGCGCGTCACGCTCACGGTCAAGCTCATCCTGCACTTTTCTACGCTCAGCTTGAGCTTCACTAAGGGCGGCCTGAAGGGCCTCTAGCTTATCCTCCGGTCCAGGCATGATGAGAGAAGGGGTGAACAAGAGGAGGGAAGAGAGAGGGGATAGAGAGATGTGATCTCACCGCACTAGTGACGGGGCAGCAGGGAGAAGAGAGGAGCCACCACAGCTGATGCCGAGGAGAAGAGCACCGCGACCCACCCTGCAGTCTCCACGGTCAGGCACAGAAGGCCTGTGACAGTGGCTCCGGCCACCGCTGCAGATGCAGATGCCACAAGAACCCCTGTGATGACGTGTGGAGTCAGCTCGCGTGGAGCACCTGTGGGGGTCAGGACAGCTGTTGCAGTGGAGGCGCGAATGGAGCCGACGGCGGCAGCAGTGGAGTCAGCAGCAGTGGAGGTCGCAGTTGCGACAGAAGCTGCTGCTGCTGTGATCTGGGTGGCGACGTTTGCTGCAGCTGCTGCAATCAGCGTGAGTGAGGCTGCTGTCTGGGTGTACGCTTCGGTTGCACGACCGACCGCAATCTGAGTAGGGGCCCTGCAGGCACGAGCAGTTGCAGCAAAGGTCGCTGCTGCCCCAGCTGCGGCGTCAAGCACGGCACCTGCCAGACCAATGGGGTCTATTTGGACTGGGAGTACAGGAATGATGCCTGGCACTTCTTGAGTTAGAAGCGGTGCAGCAGATGCGGCAGCAGCGGGAGAAGGATCAGTAGTGGTGTGAGGGGTAGATGAAGACGTGAATGGTGAGGTATCGGCTGCGGGTTGCATGGTCGTAGGACGAGGGGGAGACGGTGGCAGGTCGTCCGCGGTGTACACCTGCCGGTTGACCTCCTCTTCACGCACAGCTTCTGCCCTCTCTATGTCATCTCAGCAGTAGTTGGAGTCGAGCATGCGAAACCAGAGGGGAGTATCTGTGTCTGGAGGTGGAGGAGGGTTGTAGTCCCTTGGGTCCTCCCACCTGTTGTCAGCGTACTGCACGGCAGTCCGGGGAGAGTCGAGCTCCTCGTCAGGGGTTCCGTCAAGTGGTGGAGAATCCAAGGTGACGGTTACAGCTGCAGACGCAGCTGGGGGCAGGAGAGAATCTGGGTGCAGCCAATGGAAGCAAGCAGCAGTGGAGAGTCAAGAGAACCACCCACGTGTGCCGGGCACCTGAGAATGCCAGTGAGAAGTGACTGCTGGTGCGATGAACCCGCACGGGCGACAGAATGCACCAAGAGAGAGCACCGCAAGCAGCGTGGTGTTGCCGAGAGCAGATAGAGGGCTGTAAGTACGCCCAATTCCCAGGCAACTTCAGAAGCAGCCGAGAGTGGCGGCAGAGGGAGATGACGTAGTCAAGTGCAGTGCGGGTGCGGGGAGAGCAACAGAAGGCAGCGCGATAGAGCGGGATGCAGCGAGAGAGCGCTGAGGGCAAGATGGGGTGGTTCCTGCCCACAAGTACCACGCACGACCTCACCTACAGCCCAGAGTGGCTATGGAGGAGTGTGAGGCAATCGGGTGCAGTACGGTGCGAGTAGGACGACATGGCAGCTCAGACGGCTGCTGCGGCCTCGCTGCCGGCATGGAGAGTCCGCGTGTGCATGCAAGCGGAGTGAGTAGCCATCGCGAGGCTCCGAGAGGTGGAGACCCGCCACAGCCGAGAGGAGATGATGCAGCCCAGATGGCTTCTGCGGAGTACGGGAGATGAGAACGGAGGCTGCCGGGAGAATGGCGGTGATGATGCATGGGCCGCGGAAGACTACGGCCGCGAAGAGTACGGACCAGGATCGCGGAGCGGTGAGGAAGATAGGCCTCACTCGCTCTGATACCAGTAGTTACTAGGAACCTTCCTTTGTTAGCTAGTCCTAGTGTGGCAAGAGCCGAGTGTGCAAGGAGCTCAAACGAGCGGGACACGCCATGGATGCGGCAAGTAACTTTCAACACTTGCACTCAAACTCAAGACGAGAGAGAGGAGGGGGAGCGAGCAAGCCTAGTACCGGTGAGCACGCGCTCACCTCGAGCATGACGCTCGAGTGAGCTAGTGCCGCCACCCAGGGGTCGAGCCCGACCACTCGGAATTAACCGAGGGCGGCTTCTCACCGAGGCACGGCCAAGACCAGCACGGTGGCCCCCTAGGGATCAGCACCCGGGAAAATACAGCTCCCCCATCACATGCAAGTCAGAAGAACATGATGCAGGGCACGGCAGTGAGAATGTACGGGCCCTAGCATACACCGCATCACAGACAGTCATAGAGTATCATGGAGAATCATTCAATGGTTGCATCTGTGCCAGCGGGCACTCCTGGGTCTAGCAGAAGCTTGAGGGCGACGACGGCTCCAGNATAAGCCCGCTAGGGGCTCATTTGTAATCTCTCCTTGTTCTTTATATTCAGCGTTCCAGACTTAGCCAAATTCTTGCCGTCTTGCATCGCACTCACACACAGAGCTCATGTTCGTTCTTGCATGGGCCTGCATGCCCTAAAATTATTTCCAATTCAAGCCACCAAGTACCATGGTCTTGACCACCGAGAAAACTCTATCAACCACGCATGGATAACCTAGGAGGCCAAAATGCGTCATGCATGTCACAGGAGAGGTGATATAGCTGTTGGAGAATCACGAGCACAAACTAGGAGGCTGTCACTAGAGAAGACTACCTGATAGGTCAAAGCCCATACACCAACCATCTATCCTTGTATAGTGTATTGCGTCGTCGTCTCTTGTGTGTTTTCTACCATCGTGTTGTCTCTTGTGTGATGTGCTCGTGTCGCCTCTGGGTCATTGGGGAGTGTTGGTGTGTCAGTTCGGTACACTCAATGATCTCTCGGCTTGCTTCACACACATCTCCTTTGGCAGGTGGCTGACTCGTCGGCATGTGCAGAAACCTTCTCCACCGGCATGAGGTGTCGCCATGTGGGTANGAGTCCGCGTGTGCATGCAAGCGGAGTGAGTAGCCATCGCGAGGCTCCGAGAGGTGGAGACCCGCCACAGCCGAGAGGAGATGATGCAGCCCAGATGGCTTCTGCGGAGTACGGGAGATGAGAACGGAGGCTGCCGGGAGAATGGCGGTGATGATGCATGGGCCGCGGAAGACTACGGCCGCGAAGAGTACGGACCAGGATCGCGGAGCGGTGAGGAAGATAGGCCTCACTCGCTCTGATACCAGTAGTTACTAGGAACCTTCCTTTGTTAGCTAGTCCTAGTGTGGCAAGAGCCGAGTGTGCAAGGAGCTCAAACGAGCGGGACACGCCATGGATGCGGCAAGTAACTTTCAACACTTGCACTCAAACTCAAGACGAGAGAGAGGAGGGGGAGCGAGCAAGCCTAGTACCGGTGAGCACGCGCTCACCTCGAGCATGACGCTCGAGTGAGCTAGTGCCGCCACCCAGGGGTCGAGCCCGACCACTCGGAATTAACCGAGGGCGGCTTCTCACCGAGGCACGGCCAAGACCAGCACGGTGGCCCCCTAGGGATCAGCACCCGGGAAAATACAGCTCCCCCATCACATGCAAGTCAGAAGAACATGATGCAGGGCACGGCAGTGAGAATGTACGGGCCCTAGCATACACCGCATCACAGACAGTCATAGAGTATCATGGAGAATCATTCAATGGTTGCATCTGTGCCAGCGGGCACTCCTGGGTCTAGCAGAAGCTTGAGGGCGACGACGGCTCCAGTCAGGATAGGCACGTCATACACCTCCCCAGGTGGCACCATTGTCACACAATATGTACACGAGTGTGTGAAGCGTGTGGGAGGCAAAAGGGCACAGAGTTGTGAGTGGCCAACGAACTTCAACATCACCTGCATATCTGACAGCCACAACCAACACAAGCTGTTGGTTTGTGTGCCTTCCACCCGTCACGACCGACACTGCTAGTTTACCGATATACCCACATTCGGGGTATATGGCAGAGGAAGGCGTGACGACACGACGGGCCTCCGGACTGCACCGAGACTTCTCCAGCACCTACGACAGCGCTGGCGAGACGCGGTCGATGCGTTCCGACAGCCATGTGGGCTTGTCAGGAGGCAGGAGAGTTTTCTCGGTGGGTTGAGACCCGCGCACCCGGTTGACTGTACCGGTGCGACGAGGAGACCCGATGGCTATTGTGGGGCTTCCGACGTTCGGAAAGCCGTTTGTGATGTCTGGACGTTGATTCCGAGATGTTTTGACACTGCTCATATTTTCTCGGTGGTCGAGACCCGGGCACTCGGCGAGCTGTTCCGGTGCCTCGAGGAGACCACCTTTGTTGCTATCATGGTGTATGCAGTGTGTTCTCCCTGTTGAGTCATTTTGGTTCAGCAGGGGTGACGGGGCCCGGTGCGGTTAGCTGCCGGCGCCCCTGTATAAGCCCGCTAGGGGCTCATTTGTAATCTCTCCTTGTTCTTTATATTCAGCGTTCCAGACTTAGCCAAATTCTTGCCGTCTTGCATCGCACTCACACACAGAGCTCATGTTCGTTCTTGCATGGGCCTGCATGCCCTAAAATTATTTCCAATTCAAGCCACCAAGTACCATGGTCTTGACCACCGAGAAAACTCTATCAACCACGCATGGATAACCTAGGAGGCCAAAATGCGTCATGCATGTCACAGGAGAGGTGATATAGCTGTTGGAGAATCACGAGCACAAACTAGGAGGCTGTCACTAGAGAAGACTACCTGATAGGTCAAAGCCCATACACCAACCATCTATCCTTGTATAGTGTATTGCGTCGTCGTCTCTTGTGTGTTTTCTACCATCGTGTTGTCTCTTGTGTGATGTGCTCGTGTCGCCTCTGGGTCATTGGGGAGTGTTGGTGTGTCAGTTCGGTACACTCAATGATCTCTCGGCTTGCTTCACACACATCTCCTTTGGCAGGTGGCTGACTCGTCGGCATGTGCAGAAACCTTCTCCACCGGCATGAGGTGTCGCCATGTGGGTAGGCGAAAGAGTGCATTTATCTACAGTTGAGCAGCAAGGCAAGTTGCAAGATCTATTGCCTCAGACATCGTCCCTGCTTATGGTTTATGGTTTCGTGCTTTTGGAGTGGAGGCTTAGTTGGATCTTCCTAGCTAGCCCGGCTGCTACTCTCGTCAGGCTGTGAGAATATCACTCATCAGAGTCCAGGCTCGTGACGTGGTCGAACGGGCAAAACTCACGGTCATTGGTGGGCTCGCTGTCCACCCGATTGTTGGCTATCTCCTCTAGCTCTTCCCGTCGCTCATCTTGGCACGCCACTTTTTTGTC
>SZWC01022604.1:23723-40492 GCA_023375785.1 Penium margaritaceum
AAGACAATGAAAAAGCAATGGACGGGAGCAAATGCAACCATGCACCTGTGTCGTCAAGCTATACTGACGGGAATGACACAAAGGAGTTTCTAAATAGAACAACAAAACGAAGACACCCTTCACTGGAGAAGTACTGGTCACGGTGAATGCTGTGAAACTCCTATCTGCCAGGTGCCTTCAGCACGTGGCAATGGACCGGAGAACGAGCATCAGGAGCACAAGCACAAGCAGGAGCAGATGCAGAAGCAGGGGCACAAGCAGGAGCACAAGGAAACAATTTAACGGCCGGACCTGTGTCGGCAAGTGCAGCACAGACGTATAGTTTGCTGCAAGAACCAGCAGGCCACCAAGAATTGAGCTTGAAGCAATGACAGTGAGCCGAGGATAACTCTTTCCCTGTTGGTACAAGTCAAGACAGACAGCCACTCTTTACTGATAGCAAGCCTTCGCCAATACAACCTTGAGGCAGTCTACATGTTCAAGACTTTGGTGACTGCGCCAACTGCATGCGCTGACTGCGCTCTGTTTCAGTGTCGTTGTAAGACAAACATGACGACCTCTCACTCACCTTGTAGCGGTTGACAAGCGCCCGCCACTTCTGCTTGCACTGGGCAGGCGTGCGGCGGTATCCCCTCTCCTTCATCTGCGCGCTGATGACGTCCCACATCTGCTTGCTGTTGCCCTTGTTCTGCACGAAGTCCTTCTCCAGCACCCCGCGGATGGAGATGAACTCCTTGGTCTCATGGTAGCCCCACTGCGGCTGGTTGCTGCCGCCGCCTGCTGCGGCACCAGACATCTGCTGCATTCCACCTCCGCCTCCTCCACCGCCCATGTCCATTCCGACCATATTCATGCCGTTGTCGTCGTTGTACATCTTTCGCTCCCTGTTCTCTTCTGCTTTCTGGTATGTAGAGATGGCTCACGTAGACTCCTTCAGGCCTGACGGGGCACAGCAGACAGCAACCGGCCAACAATCGGGCCCGTTAGTCTCGGCGTTTCAAACCAGGAAATCAGCACGCACAACTCGCAAGTTGTCAAGCCAGCCGATGACGACCGGAAAACACGTCCTCTCCGTTCAGTCGGCACCGCTGACAATGAATGCAATGAGTGGGCTTCCTGCTGCTTCGAAGCATGCGTTTGCTCGTCGAACGAATCGAACTCCGTTGTGCAACGCCAAGTAGACGACCCGCGAGATCCTCAAGGCGCAGGGGCGCGACGGTGGCGTTCACGCTCGCAGCGCACACCGACGCGCCGCCTTGGAACAAGGTTCAGACACCGTGACGCAGTTGCCCCGACACCCCAACCGTCCTGCAGTGTGTCGAAACAGGTCCGTGGCAGGAGTGAGCGTAAGGGTCGCTTTCGCGCCGAGTGAGGACTCGCCAGTGAAAGAGAGGCAGCGGTGAGCTTCGTAACGAGCCCCAGGCCGTGGCCTCTGACCGAGCCCACTGCTACTGTCGCAGTACGTCATGCTGGAGGGACCGCGTAACGCAGCATTGCGGTGCAGCAGCTGACATCGGGGGCTAGTGCTTATGCGGTTCAGTGCTGCCTTGCTGCAGCGCAGAACGCAGCAGAGACCCAGCGCCAGGCGAGGCCAGACGAGACGCTCGACAGAAACCCTAGGGTGGCACCTTATCGGCAGAGCTGACTGGGGCCGTGGAGGATCCAACGCCCAAGATGCAACGAATGTCGTGGATGCGATGACATCGACGGCGTTAAGGTCCGTTCAATAAAGAGCAGGGTCCCGATTGTTGTATGAGCGTTTGAACGGGATAATTCAGCGCACGAAGGCGGCGGGAGAACAGGGCCCCGCCACTCGTGTGAGACCTGCTTTTCACAGAGTATCCGTCTTGAAGTCGAACTCGGGAGACAACAACATTTTCTCAGGCAAAACGAAAGAAAGAACAAACTGACTTGGAAAGTGTAAGGGACCTGGGGGTGTTGTCACAACAGAAACAACGATACTGAATTTCGGAGATTTAAACAAACAATAAAAATATCTAACCTCACCTCAGAATCATCATTCTAATTTTAGGCTTGATGCAAGTATTTTCGTGTTTGGAACTAGGGTTCAACGGCTCCTTTGAATCAAAGGACACCACACTTGTTTTCTTCAAGCTACGGAACGGCGTGTAAATGAGTGACGGCAAAAGGGGAAGCTGCTAGAGCGTCAACCTGTGGAGCCGAAGCACGCTCAGGTCTGCACGCGGTTTGCTTGAGCCTCTTCCCTCAGAAGTCTAACATGCTCAGCTCCATCGGCGGACCTCCTCAGTAGTCACGCCGCTGGTGGTCGCTGCCTCCGCGGACACTACCTGTGCGCGTCTTGTGCCAGATCTCACTGCACCGTTGCACTTCCAGCATCATGTTCTGCTTTGGGCCCGAGCTTCAGGTTCTTCGGGCACCGTCGTCGCCGGGGTCATTCTAGCCTAGACGTTGCGAGGGTTTAGGCTATCATAACTCCTTGCTGCTATATTTCTAGATTATTCTGATCGCATGACTGCGTTCACAGCGTGTGTATTTTGGTATGGTCCAGTTCTAAGGAAAAATAGACGACGCCCGAGTTTCGGATTGTCAGCTGCCTGGCAGGACTAGCCGAGAAAACTTAACATGCCGAGAAAATAGAGAATTTCCTGCTTGGCTGGTAACCTGAATAATAAGCTCTACAGAGCTGAGCTAGGCCTAGTTCTGTTACGGGTCTCTCTGTTCCATTCATTCTCAGTTGCTAATCTATTCTTACTCAGTTTTGTCTGCCTTTCTCGCGCCAACTCCTCAGCGCTAAGTTTTCTCTCACAAATCTCATAGTAGCTAGAGGAGGCAGCTGTGCAAAGCACGGAGCGTGGGGCCATGCCTACTCCAACCATGTTACAGCCGCAACAAGCCGCTCTAGAGTAGTTTCCAGTTTATTACTAGAGCCTGAGCGGAGCAGAAGCAGCAGATCTAAGCAACAGTGAGGCGTAATGGTCCTAGTCAACACCCGCGGTCTTAAAAATGTGCCCGTGCAGGGGAAAATCTGTCAATATCTTTCTGGCAGAGTTAACTCGCGGTGTGCCATCGTCAAAATGTTCCCGACGCAGTGGAAATGCTGCTGTCATGTTTTTCGGCACCACTGACTCTGCAACATTGGTAGCGTGGATGGACTCTCTGCCGGCGAACCGACGAGCAACATCCTGACGTCACCAACGCACGCGATGACGGCACCATTGACAAGGGAAGTCCCTTGTCAACCCCCGTCCTCTTCTCTCCCTTGCTACTGTTGCCGATACAACAGCATCACCCACAACAGATGTAGTATTAGCAACAACGCGGCTGTAGTAGCCACAACAGCATCTGCGGCGACAGCCACGGTAGTAGCTACGACAATAGCCATAGTACAGCCACAGTCATGGCGCAGCTGCAACAAGATTAGCAGAGCCGCAGTCGCAACAATAGCAGCAGCACAGCCATGGCTGCCACAACAGCAGCCAGAGCAGCAGCTGAAGCTCAGTTGCAGCCACAACTATAGCCATAGTAGCAAAAGCATAAAAACAGCTACAACAGCAGTTATAACAACAATAGCAACGTAGTAGCAGCTGCAGCAACGACAATAGCGTATGTGCAAAGTAGTAGCCACAACAGCAGGAGTAGTGCGATGGCCGCGATGTTAGCAACGTCTCGCTGCTGATGTTACCACCCGCGAGCCGCTACTGACGTCAGCCATCATTCGCTGACATCAGTACGGACGTCCCTGCTCACATCACTACTAACGTGAGCAACCAAAAAAAAACTCTAAACTCAACTCAGTACTATGGGTAAAGGCCGCAGTGGGGAGGATTCCTCCATTGTTGGAGAACCCACAAGTCCCCTTTTTCTACAATAGTTGTTGCAGGTGCAACAACTGCAATAGCAACAGTAGCAGCCGTTACGATAACAGAAGCCACTGCTACCGCCGCAACAATAGTAGTAGTAGTAGTAGCAACAAGAGCACCATCAACTGTAGCAGCAACAGTAGCAGTAGCACAAACATCAATAGTGGCAACAATAGAAGTAGTAGCAGCAGTAGCAACAGTAACGTGCAGGTTTTGTAGCGGGTCCCGCTGGCTGGCCAGATCTCCTAGCAGCCATTCGCAAACAACTTGTCGCACTAACGCAACACCTTGCATCATTGGAGCCGCCGACACCGGAAAGCCACGCGAGCTCCGCACCGCCCTTCATTCTTCATGGGCATGCTAGTTCTGTTGTTTCCGCCGCCATGCATTACTTGGCGCAACAGCAGACCCAACGCCAACATCAGACTATGACTTCAGTCCTTGACCCCATTCATTGTACTAGCCGTAGGTTAAAGGAATTTGAGACCCCGCCCCCGCCCCTCAGTCCAACATTTATGGAGCTGGGAGTTGAGCTTCCACATCTAGGCACAGGGTGAGGCCCTGTGGCCGTACGACACTCTCTTGTACGATCCTTCCCACGTCGACCTGCTGCATGATGCTGGTCGCGCGGTATGCGCTCTCGTCCCGGTCGTCCCACCAAATGCACGCCTCGCCATGGAGCCCTTCCTTGGCGACTTCACCACTAAAGTGACCCCAGACCCCGCAGCCGCTTGGCACATCCTGACGCACCCCCATTGCCTCTTCAGGAATGCCAAGACCAGCCGTCTGCTCCGTGAGTTTCACTCACTTTGCATGGGAGAGACTGAGTCGGTCACCTCCTACTGGCAGCGGGCGGAGGACACCCTCCGCCACCTGGGCGACGCTGCTCCACCCCCTCCGTGCTCTTGACCATCAAGTGCGGTGCCACCGACGTGTTTACCCACATCTTTGTAGACAACACCCAGGACGTCCTCAGTGCAAAATTGGCCCAGGGTACCCTCATGCCGTGGACATACGAGCTATTCCTCAGGATTGAGGAGACTCATCTAGAGTCGCGCATTCTACGCACAAAGGCCCTCGCCTCCCCTGCAGTCGCCTTCATAGCTGCATCTACTCCTGCAGCAGCTGCGCCCACTAGTTCCTCACCGTCAAGGAAGAAGAAGCGTAAGGGCCAAAAGGGTAAGAGCAAGCAGCAGTAGCCAGCCGGTCCCAATGCAAATGGCCCATTGTGCCACAACTGTGGCCAGCCTGGCCACGGGTGGTACATTTTCTCGCTTTTGATGGATGAGGTGTGCGCTATTGTCATAATGCATCACCAGCGTGAGCGCTGTCTTGCCGCTTTTGCCGTAGCTGTTGCCACCTCTGATGTCTCCACCCCATTTGGCAGCTCCTCTCTTACATTCACACCGGTCTTACGTTTCTGGTTCTACTGCAGTACCACCCGCAGCCATTGGTGCCACTCCTGTCGTCACCGGCGTAGCCCTCCTCTTCTCCAGGCTTCGGCACCATCACACCGCACTTGATCTATGCCCCCCGGCCGTCTACACGTGAGCGTCAGTTGGAGCAGTTCATCAAGCTCCAACTCGGCCTACCTCACCCTCCTCCCCATGAAGGTGTAAGTTACGTCACTCCCTGTTCACCTGCCCTACCTTGCATGATTGAGACTGAGTTGCGGTCGTGTCCTGCTTCATCCTCCATCCCACCCTCTCCCGCACCCTCTCCTCCTCTTCTTCTCTGTGATGAAATCGCATGGCTGGATGACTGGCAGTCTGAGTTCGACCCCTCGTCCACCGCGTTGGTGTTGCTCATTGACTACCTTGTGTCGTTTTGCGACCTGGCGGCACCGGTCTAGGCTCCCGCCAAGACCTAGATCATTCACTCCGGGGCCACACATCAGATTACGGCCTCACGTGAGGCCTTCACTGTGCATGGTCCCGTTGCCGATGTGTCCAATGTTTGAATGGGCTATGGCCAAGTGTTACCTGTCCGCAACGTCGGCGTCATTCGTTTCCGTGATCCCGCTCGGGACGTCTTTGTGACTGATGTCCTCTTTGTCCTTGGTCTTGTGCTCAGCCTCCTGTCCGTCACTGCCCTCGACCGCATGAGCATTGATGTTTTCCATTGGTGTGGTGTTGGTACTGTGTAGTTTTGTCCGTCCGGTCGTGTCGTTCTGCACACCACTGCTCGTGGCAACTTGTGGCACATCCCTCGTCTATCCCTCTCCTTGGCTAACACTGGCCACGTGCTTGTCACAAGCGTGCTCTTTCCGTAGCACACCCGCCTTCTCCACCGTCGCCTCTGCCACGTCCACTTGGCCGCGATCGACATCATGCTACGCACCCTGATAGCCACTGGCCTTGATCCATTGCCATGTCCCACTGAGTGCATTGAGTGTGCTGAGGGAAAGAGGCACCGCTCAACTTACCCCCTGTCCTCCTCCCGTGTTTTCACCCCCTTGGACTTGGTCCACTCTTATGTCATGGGCCCCCTTGCCATGGAGTTTGTCGGGGATCATAGATGTTATGTCCTCACCCTCACCGACGACTATTCCCGCTACCGTTAGGTCTTCTACCTTTGGCAGAAAAAGCGATGTTGCTCCCACCATTTAGGATTGGCTCGTTGGTACAGAACGTGAGTGTGGTCGCCACCTTTGCCATTTTTGCTATGATCATGGCGGTGAGTTCACGGGACGAGACCACGACCTTCCTCGCACCCCGCGGGATCCATCATGAGACGTCGGCACTTTACGCGCCCGCCCGAAACGTCGTCTTTGACCGGGGAAACCGCACTATGGCAAACGCCGTGCTGACTATGCGGGTCGAATCCTGTCTCTTCGATGGGTTCTACTGCGAGGCCATGGCCTACAGGACCTGGTTCTAGAACCAGATTCCCCACAGACCTCTTCCCCGCCAGTCCACGCCGTACCAGCACTAGTGTGGCCAGCGGGCTGACCTGCACTTGGCTTGAGTCTGGGGCTGTGTGGCCATTGCCTGGTTGCCTGTCCCATAGCAAGGCGACAAGCTCACCCCTCACGGGTGTCCTTGTACTTTCCTTGGCGTCTTGCATCATTCCAAAGCCTGACGCTTCTGGGATCCCACCCGGCACTGCATCGTCGAGTCTCGGGTTACTGTCTTCTTTGAGAAGCTATTTCCCAGCAACCACTTCAGCCTTGGCTCGTCGATGTCCCTCTCGTTACGTGGAGGAGTGTTGAGCCCTTTCTCCATCCTGCCGCTCCCAGACGGCACATCGCCTTCACCTATTGGCTCCTCCAGAACGATACTCTCGCCTTCACCTGATGGCCCCTCCGAGCCCGCAGCCTAGCCCGCACCTGCTGGCCCTTCTGGGCCGGCAGCCTAGCCTTCACCTGTAAGGCCCTCTAGGCCAACAACCCCACCTGCACCTGTTGGCCCCTCAAGGCCAGCAGCCCAGCCTTCACCTGTTGGCCCCTCCGAGCCGGCAGCCCAGCCTACACCTACTGGCCCCTCAGGGACGGGAGACCTGCTTACACCTTCTGGCCCCCCCATACTGGCAACCCTGTTTACACCTACTAGCCCCTCCGAACTGGCAGCCCAGCCTTCACCGGGTGGCCCTTCCGCGCCGATAGCCCCGCCTACATCTGCAAGTCCCTCCGGGCCGACTGCCCCTTCCACGTCAGAGGCATTGACCGACTCGCTCCTGGCCGTCCCCTCTCTTCTGCATCCCGCCCTGCCACACTTCACACATGGCCCGTACGGTAGTCTCCGAACGAGGCCATCAGTGAGCTCACAGGCCTCCACGTCGCACTTTCTCGCGCCACGGCCCCCTATCGCCCCACGAGTATCCTCACCTCCTGGCAGACCCACCCCCACAGTTGTGAGGGGATACCGTGGCACCGAGGCCCTCGGCCTGGCTACATTGACTGTTGTCGCAGATCTCTACCCAGGCTCTGCACTGGGCTATGCCATGCTCTATCAATATCTGGTTGACTACGACAAGATCTTCGCTCTGATCGGCCTGTTCTCTATTAGACAAGGGTGGTGTTTGGTCTGTTCTCCCAACACGGGTGGGAACAACACCAGGTGGACGTGAGTAACGCCTTCCTCCATGGCTCCCTGGAGGGTGAGGAACTCTGTATGGTGCAGCCCCCAGGCTTTGATGACACCATTTGCACCGTTTGGCGACTGCAAAAGGCCCTCTATGGCCTGAAGTAGGCGCCTTGCTCTTGGAACCTGGAGATTAGTCGCACGCTCCTTCGTGGCGGCGTCATTCGCAGCATTGCAGATCCCCCACTATTCATTAGCCCAAGAGGCCAACCCTTCGTCGAAGTCCTAGTCTACATCAACATCCTCCTCATTGGGACAACGGATGTTGTTTCCATTCATTGCGTCAAGGACCTGCTGCACGCTACCTACCATATGAAGGACCTCAGGACTTCTCGAGCAATCCTGGGTATGGAGTTGGAGTATGACCCCTCCTAGGGTATCCTGCATATCCATCATGCCGCCTATATCCAGACCGTGTCCACTCGCTTTGCCAAGGTTCTGCCTCTCGTGTCGAGCGCATCCTCACCCATGTCACCTGATGGCCAGGCAAAGCTGAAGAGCCCAGACCCAGCCGTTGCGGGGGAGCCAGTCATCGTAATCACGTATCTGCGAGTCATGAGGTCACTAATGTTCTTAGCGATGACGACATAGTAGGAAATTGTGTTTGTCGTCAACCTCCTCGCATAGTTCTCCGAGGAGTCACGTCACCTCCATTTTGACGCCGCAATTCGCATAATGTGGTATGTCGCCTCGACTCCACGACGAGACCTTATGTACCATTGACAACCATCCGTTGTCGCAGTGGGCTACATGGACAGTGACGATGCTAGCAGCTCGGACGGCAAGAGCCGCACTGGCTGGATTTTCCTTGTTGGCGGCACAACTATGTCTTCGGAAAGTGGCATGCAGGGCTGCATTACACGTAGTGCTAGTGAGGCTGAGTATGTTGCCCTTGGTTCTCCCGCATGTGAGAGCGTGTGGTTTTATCGTCTGTTTTCCAAGTTGTGTCAGTTTTGATGCATCCATCATGTTGCACTGTGATAATGAGAGTGCCATGGGCATCACCGACAATGACGGGGTGCATCACACGCACACAAAGCACATCAATATTGAGTGTCACTATGTTTGTTTGTTGTTGCACGTCGGCACATTAGCATCATGTGCGTTGAGACAACATGGCAGTTGGCTCACCTCTTGACCAAGGCTCTGAAACGCGACTCATTCAAGAAGGCTATTAATGCGGTTGGTGTCTATCCATTAGCTGCTCTCTCTGCCCTTGCCTGCGTATTGCGTGGGGCAGTCTTGCCTGCCTGATGGATGTTCTCACTACTTGTCCATGTGCACTACGCCTGTGCGTCATGGGGAAGTGTTGGTTTTACACACCTCTCATTATGCTCTGTTATGTCCTCCCGGCTTGTGTACATTGGCGTGCAGATGACTGACGTCGAGATAGGAAGCTGCTGGTGCATCATCTGGTAGGTCTGCACGTGATTTTTGGGAGTCTCTTTCCTTAGACGCCTCACTTGCTTAGCTCCATCTGCGGACCTCCTCAGCAATCACGCTGCTCGCAGTCACTGCCTCCCTAGACACTGCCTGTGTGCATCTTGTGCCAGATCTGACTGTACGGTTGCAATTACAGCGTCATGTTGCATTTTGGACCCGAGCTTTAGGTTATTCGGGCACCGTTGTCACCGAGGTCATTCTAGCCTAGACTCTGCCTGGGTTTAGGCAGTCATAAATCCTTGCTGCTACATTCTAGATGATCCTGACCACACGAATGCGTTTGTCGCATAAGTATTTTGGTATGGTCCAGTTTTAAGGAAAAACGGACGATGCCCGGGTTTGGGGCTGTAGGCAGCTTGGTAGGGCTCGTAGAGAAAACTCAGCCTGCCAGGAAAATAGAGAATTTCTTGAGCGGTTGGTAACCTGAGTAACAAGCTCTACAGAGCTGAGCTAGGCTTGGTTCTGTGAGGGGTCTCTCAATTTCATTCATTCTTTGTTGCTAATCCATCCTTACTCAGTTTTGTCTGCCTTTCTTGTGCTAACTCCTCAACGCTCAGTTTTCTCTCACAAATCTCAGAGTAGCTAGACGTGGCAGCAATGCAAAGCAACAAGCATGGGCCATGCCTACTCCAACCACGTTGCAGCCCCAACTAGCCCCTCTACAGTAGTTTCCGACTGGATACTGTGCTGTTGACTCTACTCCTCCAAGTGAAAAGGCTCAATGATGGTGACCCAAGTTTATGGAAAACATGGATTTCGTACGAGGGATACTGCAACTTTCATGTTTCACCCACTAAGCCTTCATTATCTGAATTCATGTGAGTACTACACGTACCTTCTGTTCTTTAGAACAGAAGGCACGTTTTCAATCGAACCGGGGCAAAAAACCCCGGAAGCACAAAAATGGGCTTACAAGGGCATGCGATGCCCGCGATCATCTTAGACGATGTCACTGTCAATGCAGCCTAGTTTCTGCCCGCCCACAAGCATAGTTTCAAGTCACAGTTAGGTCTGAGTTTGCAAAACCTAAACTTTGTCACTTCCTACTAAGAGACACAAGCAGGTGCTGCGTGAGGGGCTGAGCATGAGGGAAAGCCGTCGGTCTCTGGAGAGGAGGAAAAGGGCCATGCAGGTAGGATGGATGCGACTACTCGTGCGGAGTGAGGGAACTATGGGCCGTCACGGTGCGTCGCTTCCACGCCCTGCGCTAGCATGCCCTGCATACTCATGACTACCCACGAGAAGAAACATGTACAACGCGAGACTAACACGCCCCCTTGGAGGGGAGTGCGGCGGGCATGTTGCCAAGGTGTTGCAGTTGGAGCAGGAGGGAGGGAGATGAAAGAGCCTTGGTAAGAAAGTTGGCAAGCTGGGCCTGGCCACTAATGGGGCAGAAAATCACCGTCCCAGCCTCCACTGCCTCTCGAACAAAGTGATGTTCGACGCTTACATGTTTTGTGCGTGGATGCAACACACCATCATTTGCTGCAATGTGGTGAGCTGCTGAGCTGTCACTGTGCACGAGAACAGGAGATGTGTGGATTCCCAGTTCCTCAAGCAGACGTGCAAGCCAAATCCCCTAACATGCTGCTTCACCCAATGCCATGTACTCTACCTCTGCCATACTGTGTGCCACACATGACTGTTTGGCGATGCGCCACGACAAGGCAGTTCCCCACACACAAAAAGCATATCCCCCTGGACTGCGAGGTACACGATGACGGGCATAATCACTGTCACTGTACCCATCCAAGACTGGACTTGCGCCAGGGGTGAACACCAGACCAAGCACAGCGGTGTCCAGCACATAACGCAGCAGCTTCAACAGTGCTTTCTGATGCGTGCTGCATGGTTCTTGGTGTTCAAGTATCAAACCTGACTAGGGTACCTAGATTAGTCACTCTCATCTGGGTTTTATCCTAGCCTACTTTCGTACTCACCCCTCGTGCGACGTACACTGGCACGCTGGTCACGCTCGTTTTTTGCTCGCTTCCTGTTGCCGTAGGGCCCCTTAATTACCCGGTGTGGTTTACCACGCTGGATGGCAAACCTCTTGAGCCGAGCCACGCAATCCGATAGGGGTCCGCGTGGCTCGCTCCGAATCCCTCATTCTTTCAAAACACTCTAATTTTCTCGTCTCGATCTCTTCTCGCTCCATGTCCTCGATGCTACAACTCTCCTCACATCGCATGAGAGCCCTCCCTCCTTACAACCCTCGAGAGCTCCTCTCCCTCACAAGTCGAGAGGGACAGTTAGCCCAGCGGCTAACCCCCGGCTCCACCCGCCTCCTCCGTTCTCCTCCACCCCCACGCCTCCAGCCTCCCCCTCACCGTGCCCAGGCGGCATGCTCGCGCATCCAAGACGACCGGTGAGGGCGTGACGGCGGGGCATGGGGGGGCGGAGGAGGAGAGGAGTGAAGAGCCGAGGAGGTAGGGAGTGGAGGGAGGCACGGGGAGGGAACAGGTAGGGGAGAGAGGGTCTCCTAGATGAGGACACTGAGGAGGGGAGGTAAGGGCGAGGGGTGAGGGCCCGGCGAAACAGGCGGAGCGGAGGGACGATAGAAAAGGGGGGCCGGGGAGTCGAGGGCTTGCGGGGATTGACTGTGGACCGGGGAGGGCAGAGCAGCATCGTCGGGGATGTCCTCGATAGAGATGAGGACGGGGTCAGGGCACCGTATGGGGACGGGCACGCGGGGGGACCCAAGGGCATGGACAGCGGTCAGATCGGGAGGAACGGGCGGAGGCACAGGCGAGAATCCAGGGGGAGGAGAGGAAACAGGGGAGGAGAGGAGGGGAGGAAGGAGGGAGACAGACGGTGGACCGCCGCGACGATGCGACGGAGGCAGGGATGGAGGGAGAGGCACAGGAGGCACGTGAGGAGGAGGGGGCGGGGGCACAGAGGCAGGCACCGGAAACGGAGGGGGCGGGGAGGGTGGGAGAAGAGGGGAGGTTGCAAGGGGAACGACGGGCACGGGAGGAGGGGACGTGCACGGGCGAGAGGGACACGGACCGGCAAGAGGGGGGAGAACGAGAGGCGGGACGGGGATGACCGGGAGGGGCACGGACGGGCGGGGGGGAAGGGGGGGGAGGGAGGATGACGAAGAAGGGAGGCCACTGGAGAAGACGTGGGAGGANGGGAGAAGAGGGGAGGTTGCAAGGGGAACGACGGGCACGGGAGGAGGGGACGTGCACGGGCGAGAGGGACACGGACCGGCAAGAGGGGGGAGAACGAGAGGCGGGACGGGGATGACCGGGAGGGGCACGGACGGGCGGGGGGGAAGGGGGGGGAGGGAGGATGACGAAGAAGGGAGGCCACTGGAGAAGACGTGGGAGGATGGGACCGGGGCAGGAGACACGGCAGGAGGGGCAAGAGACGGTGGGGACCCCGCACAGACAAGGCCGTCGGTGGATTACGCTGTAGTGGTGGCCGGAGGAGGTGGGATATGGTTAGCGCGAAAGGCACTGTAGGTGAGGTGCTCAAAGAAGCGAGCATGACACGACTCAATGACGTGATGTGAATCTGGATCCCAGAACCGGTACGCGTGAGAGCGGGAAGCGACGCCAAGGGTAACGCAAAGACGGCCCGACGCGTCGAGTTTGCTAGAGCGAGAGGGAGGGGCGAGGAAGACGGTGGCCATAGAGCCCCATACCACGGCCTGGCTGAGGTCCGCGCGCCGACCAAGGAACAGCTAGAGAGGCGTGGTGTCGGGGGCGAGAGGTCCGTGCGGAATCCAGTTCCACACCCAAGTGCGATAGCGCGCAGCCTCAGACCAGAAGCTCCGTCCGCAATCGAGAAATTCAGCCTAGGCCATCACAGTGCGGACGCCCTCAATGAGGGTGCGGTTCCAGCGCTCCGCGACCCCATTCTGCTGAGGAGAGTAGGGGGCGAAAAGCTCATGGACCATGCCCTCACGATCGAAAAAGGCCGCAGTATCACCAAGGAACTCACCACCACGGTCGGAACGAAAGTGGAGGAGCTGATGGCGACTCTGTCAATGGACAGCTGCATACCAAGAGTGGACGGTCCCCGCAACCTCGCTCTTTGCGTGAAGGAAGAAGACCCATGTAAAACAGGAGTAGTCATCAATGAGACTGAGCACGTACGTAGCAGGCTTGGTAAGGGACTCATCCTGGAGCGGACCAAGGATGTCGGCATGAACCAGCTCGAGGGGCGCAGAGGCGCGAGAGGGAGAGGATGGGAAGGGGAGGCGATGCATCTTACCCACCGCACAAAAGCTGCAGTCAGCATTGCATGGGGCACGAAACGAGGGGTCATATAACCCGTCGGCCGGGAGAGCGCAAAGAAGAGAGGAGATAGCGGATGTCGGGAGATGACAAAGGCGACGATGAAGGAGATGCGCGTGGGCAGAGCGGGAGAGAGCAACGAGCGCGACAACACCGGCTGCGTGGGCCGAAACAGAATGAGGACCCAGAACCTGATAAAGGCCCTCCCGAGGGGGGTGACGACCGCCAAGGACGACACGCCCACTGGCGCAGTCAGCGACGGTGATGAGACCCAGCGCATAAGTGGTAGAGAATCCACAGGTGACGAGCGCGGGGACAGACAAGAGGGAGAAGTCAAGGGCCGGAACATAGAGGACAGAGGACAAGGAGAGCTCACCAGCAGGGGACGTGAAACAGACCGTACTAACACCAAGAATAGGCAATGGCGCACCATCGCAAGTGAAGACAGCCGTGATGACAGAAACACGACTAAACGCGGTGAAAAGCTTACGAACAGGGCACATGTGATCCGTGGCAACCCCGTCAGCAACCCAAGACGGGAAGACGACACTCTCAATGCCGGAGAGCAGGCAATAGGCAGTTGTGCGAGGAGGGATGCCCATCGACGAAGGGGGGAACTAGGACAATGGGGGAGACAGGGAGGAAGAGAGAGGCGAGGTGAGGGAATCGAACAAAGGGAACATACCGGCACGCGGAGGACCGCCAAGGACACCCTCTGCAAGGATGCAGCGAATCAGGGCGACGATAGCATCTTCAGTCAGCGGGGGGGAGCAGCGGCAAGGGGGACGGGACCGCCAGGTGGGGTGAGAGGAGTAGCGCCGAGAGGCGGGGCGGGAACAGCACGACCACTCAAGATAGCGCGATGGCGGGCAATCCACTCACGGAGGTCAGGAGCTGGGGGGAGAGGACAAGAGTCATGGCGATGACCCACAACGTCGCAGTTCCAGCACACCGGCGGGCGACCACCACCGCCACCAGCCGGAGTCTGGACGGCGAGAGTATGAGCGGCGGGAGGCAGAAGGAGGCCAGGGAGAGCGTCCGGGAGGATGGGCTCGGCAAGGGTCGCAGCAGGGTTAGAAGCGGTCTGGAATATGCGGAGACCGTCAAGAAGAGCAGGCCAGACAGCACAAGGTGTCTGATAGGCGTATTGCAGCGTCAGGGTAAGGGGGAAGGAGTTGAGAGCGCCCGAGAAGGCTGGACCGAGCTCGGCGTCGATGGAAGTGACGAACGCCTGGTCCGTAAGGGAGGCACCCGATGTGAGCAGCTCGCTCTGGAGAAGCTCAGCGCGACCCAAGTAGCCCCCAAGGGATTCGTCAGGATGACGGCAGAGGGAGCGGAGGTCAGCTAGGAGGGAGGTAACGGAGCGGAGGGAGTCGGAGGAGTAGAGCGCAAGAAGGGAGGCCCAAGCCTCGCGAGGGCGAGCAGGGAGAGAGGGGGTAGGGGCGAAGCGATCAAGCTGGAGAAGTGTGACAGTGGGGGCGGCAGAATAGAGAAGGTGAAAAGCGAGGGGCGCATGATCAGGGTGTGCGATAGGGATGGTGGGTGCAGGGTCGTAGTGCTCCCAAAGGTTGTGCATGTGTGCCCATGAGACAAAGCGGGTGGACCACTCGCTGAAGGGTGTACCAGTGGCGTGGCTGGGAGCCGGGGTGAGAGGCATCTACGAGGCGGGCAGGCGAAGGCCAAGGCTGACAAGCTGAGCAACGGCAAGATTCATGGCGTCGAGACGAGCCTCAGTGCGAGCAAGGGCAGCGAGGGGGTCACCGGCAGCAGCCCCTCCAGCAGCCGTAGCACCCCTAGTGGGAATAGCACCTCGAGTAGCAACCGCACTGCCGACAGCAGCGGCAACTCTGGCAACAGTAGCACCACCGGCGACAGCGCCTGCGGTAGCGACGCCACCCGTCGCAACATGGCCACCGGCAGCAGCACCACCACCGGTGAGACCGGCAGGGGCAGCACCACCACGGACGCCAGCCACAGCACCACCACCAATGCCAGCCGCAGCACCACCACCTACACCGGCCAAGGCACCAACGGCACGAGCAGCGGCACTGTCAGCAGCGGAAACTCCACCTCCATCAGGAGCAACCACGGCGCCCGGAGCGGTGGCGCTACCCAACCCTGCGAGGCCATGGGCGACGCCGGCGTGGGGAGGGCGAGCCGCAAGACTGCCAAGGGGAGGCAGGGCGAGGGAGGGGTCGAGAACCGGGCGTGCCGTCAAGGCATCGACAATGGCCGTCAAAAGGAGGGCGTGGGGATCATGAGGAGGGGTGGGATGCGGGGGAGGGGGAGGTGGGAGAGGAGCACGAAGAGCGACGAGAGCGGAAGTGACAGCCGCAGCCGCAGCAGACCGTGGCGAAAGGACAGTGGACTCGTCGATAAGGCCAGAGCCATCGGAGGCGGGGGAACTAGGGGCACGAGAGGAGGCACCGACGAGCTGAGCCTCTGCACGAGTTGCTCAAGCAGCTGTCGCAGCTGCTAGAGCGCCGGCGAGACCGAGCTCAGGCATGGTGCTACAAGCCGTTAAAGGTGGAGCAATGGACGCAAGGAACAGGCGGCTACACGAAGATGGAGCAGTGAGAGGAGAGTTAGGAGGAGCCATGATGAAGAATGTGTATTCAGGGGTGTGCGTTAGGGAGGGGAGGGAAGGAGGGGCAGAAGCGGGAGAGAAAAGGACATGAAAGAGGCTGAGATAGCCGACCGGTCGGGACGATGTACGGGACACAGAACAAGAGGGGAGAACCGGGGGGCGAAACATGGGACAACAGCAAGAAAGATGCAAGCATGGAAGACAAAAGAGGAAACGTGGAGACGACAACGAGAGAGGAGAGAGCACAAGGGAGGCGTGAGGGGGGGGGGTTGGGATAGAGGCAATAGACGAAGGGGGAAAGGAGAGCGGGGAAGACAGAAGAAGGGCGGAGAGGAGAGAGGTTGGGAGAGAGAGGAGGAAGGCGCGGGAGGGCGGAGAGGTGAGGACAAAGGGAAGAGAGAGAGAGATGGAGAGATGAGGAGGACGAGGAAAGACGAGGAAGAGAGGACAGAAGAGGAAGAAAGGAGAGGGATGGAGAGGACGAGAGAGAGAGAGAGGGGAAGGTAGGACCAAGGGACAGGGAAAAGGGGAGAGAGGGGGGAGAGAGGAAAAGGGGGAGAGGGGGGGGGAG
>SZWC01022606.1:15518-23018 GCA_023375785.1 Penium margaritaceum
GGGGGGGGGGGGGGGGGGGGGGGGGGGGGGGGGAGGTCGGGCGGTCGACATGGGGTCAAAGGTCGACCGCCCTGACCTTCGACCTCCCTTGGGAGGTCGAAGGTCGAGGTCAACATAGGTAGGAATAGAGATTGGCGTGTACCTAGAGCGGTGGAAATTGGGCTAGAATTTCTAGACATACTTTGTTGTACCGACATACGTCACATATGGTCATGTCGTGTTGTGCATGTTGGCATGAAATCCAAAGGGTATAGAACCCATTGCGTGCAATGCGCCGCTGCTTCTTCCTCCCCGACGAATAATATGCAAAGTCATGCTATCATGTGGTGCATGGTGTTTTGTCATGTCATGCCGTGTCGCGTCGGGTCTAACGTTATTGTGACGAAGTGTCCACATCATGTGACGTGGTGTCTGTCTTGTATTGTATAGTATTATGTCATATCATTTTGTGGTGTGTTGTGTCGTGTCCTCTTATGTCATGTCTTGTCTTATTGTAGGTTTCTATTTCCATGTAGTCAAAAGGGGATAGAACCCATTGCGCCGCTGCTTCTTCTTCCCCAAAACGACATGGAGTGTCATGTTATCATGTGGTGTATGGTTTTTTGTCATGTCGTATCGTGTCGCATCGTGTCTAACGTTATTGTGACATGGTATCCACATCATGTGACGTGGTGTCCATGTTGGGATATGCAGTACCATGTCGTATCGTTTTGTGGTGTGTTGTGTCGTGTCGTCTTATGTCATGTCTTGCTTTGTTGTCCGTCCTCGTTTTCATGTAGTCCAAAGGGGATAGAACCCATTGTGTGCATTGCGCCACTGCTTCTTCCTCCCCTACGGATAATATGCAAAGTCATGCTATCATGTGGTGCTTGGTGTTTTGTCATGTCATGTCGTGTCGCGTTGTGTCTAACGTCATTGTGACGTAGTGTCCACACCATGTGACCTGGTGTCCGTGTTGTATTGTATAACATTATGTCCTATCGTTTTGTGGTGTATTGTGTCATGTCGTCTTATGTCATGTCTTGTCTTATTGTAGGTTTTTGTTGCCATGTAGTCAAAAAGGGATAGAACCCATTGCGTGCATTCCGCCGCTGCTTCTTCCTCCCCAACGAACAACATGGAGTGTCATGTTATCATGTGGTGTATGGTGTTTTGTCATATCATGTCGTGTCATGTCGTGTCTAACGTCATTGTGACATGGTGTCCACATCATGTAACACGGTGTCCATGTTGAGATGTGTAGTATTGTGTCGTATCGTTTTGTGGTGTGTTGTGTCGTATCGTCTTATGTCATGTATTGTTTTGTTGTAGGTCCTTGTTACCGTGTAGTCCAAAGGGGATAGAACCCATTGCGTGCATTGCGCCGCTGCTTCTTCCTCCCCAACGGACAACATGGAGTGTCATGTTATCATGTGGTGTAAAGTGTTTTTTATGTCATGCCGTGTCGCGTCGTGTCTAACATCATTGTGACGTAGTTTCTACATCATGTGACGTGGTTTCCATGTCGTGTTGCGTAGTATCGTATCGTATCGTATCGTTTTGTGATGCGTGGTTTCGTGTCGTCTTATGTCATGTCTTGTCGTGTTGTAGGTCTTTGTTGTCATTCATATCGTGGCAGTGTTTGGTTCTGTTATCATGTTGTGTCATGTCTTTACTTGTCATTTCTAGTCATGGCGTATGCGTAGGCGTAGGCGTAGGCATAGGCATAATTATACATGGTGGATGTGGGGTGACTGGTGAGGGTGGGGATGGGGGTAGGGATAGGGGTGGAGCTAGAGTGAGGGTGGAAGTGGAGGTGGAAGTTCTAAACGTGGTCTCCATGTTGTGTTGTGTAGTATCGTGTCGTATCATTTTATGGTGTGTTGTGTCGAGTCGAGATGGAAGATGTGATAAGGGATTTTTGTACACTCCAAAAACATGAAACTAGTCAATGGCGATGAAGAGGAAGCCCAATATTTGAAATGTGATAAATCATGTTATGGTTGTCAAATGTTGTTCCATTATTATGTACCAGGATGATGTTCGTAAGGATACTAGTTGTTTACTTTCTTGAGAAGATCTCAATTTGAAGATTTCCCCAATAAACCCTGTCATTAGCAAAAATTGACAACTGTAGGCCTTTTGACAAGTTGGTTCAATAGATAGAATGCTTCTTCAGCTAAGCAGGTTAGTTTAAGAGAGACAGCAATTTGCAAAAGCTTGTGTCCTCGTATGTCTTGTGGGTGAGCGAAAGACATTCTGTTTGAAGGGAGACAACATCCCCTTAGAAAAATCCACTGTCCATATTGTACGATGAGGGAAACTATACGTGTAATTTTGTTGAACACTGAAGAAGGTCTTTTATGGTTTAGGGTTTAGGCAATACAAGTTAGATGAAGACTAATGGGGAAATTGAGCGTGTGTCCTCAAGTTGGAACGGCAACACAAGTCACAATGAAGAGGAATGCCAAAATTGTACAATCACATCTTTCCTACGTCGTCATTTTCTCAAGAATAATGTGTTTTCGTCTCAACTCTCAAAAGTGGTAAAAACCAATGGTGAAAAGGCATAAAACTCCCCAAATGCCATATTCCAAATTCTTATTGTTACATTTTGGTGTAAAAATAATTAAAATGTACATTAGAGAATTGTATTGTCCTTTGTGTTGTGAATATGCCAATCTAAAAGGTATTCTATGTAAGTAAAGCCTTTGATGGTTATTGAGGACTTTGTGCCAACGTTATCTCTTCATTTTAGTGGCATAAGAAGGTGTTTCGACAGGCATTTACCTTTTGTGTACGATTTGCATTTTCTTGGTGAAGAAAACTGTGTGAAATGACATGTATCTAGCATCTTGTATTCAGGGGCATTAAGAATCTTGTATTGTTTTATGGTCTTCCGCACAGAAAATCGACAAATTATCCCATTGGTCGGTTCTTGGCCCCGAACCAATTAGAATGGGTTAATGTGTAACTCAACTCTCAAAAGTGGTAAAAACCAATGGTAAAAAAGCATAAATGTCCCCAAATGTCATAATCCAACTTCTTATTCTTATATTCCGGTGTAAAAAGAATCAAAATGTACATTAGAGAATTGTCTTGTCTTTTGTGTTGTGAATATGCCAATCTAAAAGGTATTCAATGCAAGTAAAGCCTTTGATGATTATTGAGGACTTTGTACCAATGTTTTCTCTTCATTTGAGTGGTATAACAAGGTGTTTTGACAGGCATTTACCTTTTGTGTACGATTTGCATTTTTTTGGTGAAGAAAACTGTGTGAAATGACATGTATCTAGCATCTTGTATTCGGGGACATCAAGAATCCTGTATTGTTTTCTGGTCTTCCGCCCAGAAAATCGAGAAATTCTCCCATTGGTCAGTTATTGGCCACGAACCAATTACAATGGGTTACTATGTAACCCAACAAGGATCCAATGTTTCACTAAGGTGCACAGGGTTACGTAGTAAGCTTTGCAGAGTTGGCTATAAGTGAAACAAAAAGAGTTTTGAAGACAAACGTAGGGAAAAGCATAATGTAAAAATTCCCCTTCATCTGAACGTTATGTGCAATGTGTTTGTTCCATTTGATGTCATTGTTATGCTTGTACTGTCCCCAAAGTACAGTGAAATGTGACCCGTGGAAAAGATCTTCTGGAATCACATGTGCAAATCAACATTTTGAAATCAATGTTATTTAGAAATTACTGTATTTTACCCATTTTCACACATGGATTTGTTGCATGGACTACCTCCACACATTTATTGTATCCATTTGTATGTCCACGTCTATGTACATATACATGCAGTCGTTTGTGAATCTCAAAAAATAATAGTAGAGTCATTTTATAATACATTTTCAATCTATGTAGTATTTTCTTCACATTAGTGTGATCCAACCATCCAATGACAATGATTTGTTGTGATTACGTGTGTGAAAAAAAAATATTTGAAAGAAGGTGAATAACTCATCACAGATTATGATTTAAATCATGTTGTACAATATTTCTCCTTTCTTAAGCACATTAATCTAACAATTCAGTTTTGGTTTAGTGTAACCTTGGACCCGGGTATGTAGGCTCAACTTTCTTGGAGCGTGTAGCAGCTAGTTCCTGGCTAGTTCCTCTCGTGTGCGGAGAGTGAGGTGGTCAACAGAGCTCCTCTCGTTGACCAGTCCGGCGCGTGTGAGAGAAACAAAGCTAGCACGTCTTGAAATTTCGACCCTGTCGGATATTCTTGTGTTGTTTCGTAAATCCTACTTGGAAACAAGGTACGGTCCACAGATTGCAGGTTGGCGGACGTCCCCAAAACAGGTCCACAAACCGATAACAATAGGTTACTACGTAACCCCAAAAATTGACAACAACGTTCTAAGTTCACTTTCTGTAATATGCGCTTCTGCGCAATGCCATGGCCCACACAAAAAAGTTCCATCGTAGATTCGCCATATTTTTGCCAAATATAAGGTCCATTTGGACAGAAACTAAAGATCTTTTGGCATATGCTAATATACTTGGGAGACAGCTCGCCGGAGCCCAAACCTTAATCAAACCCACAACCCAAGGTAACTTACAGAGAATATAACTATACACGAAGTATCATGTAACAAGTCGATTCGATGGCAAGGTTACTACCTCTAATGTTCCTCTGATGATGCACAAATGCCCACACCGAATGAAGTAATCAACATCTTGTCTGCCACAATCAGCATCACCATACGGCGATACTTACAAAATCTGTGAAATGTCAAATGTCACCTTCATATTGGGTTTTTAACAGACATACCTAATAGCATGGTCTAACACTTGGCAAGCAGCATCCCAAATGGATGCTCCATGCTAAGGTTCAAGCGGGCTAGCTTGCTCACAAACAGTTATACATCTGGTTGCGTGTAGCTCGCGACTAACATAAGTATATTAAGTTATAACTTGTATTCGTGTTGTGTTATGGCTTCCCCTCCATTGCTTAGGTACCAATGGCTGTATTACCATAGATGGGCGTTGTTGATCGACGTCGATAAGTGAGTCTGACGGAAACTAGAAATCCCAGCTGTTTCGGAATGTGTTCTTCCTCGAAGGGCAACTATTTTGTTTTGCCGCTTGAATCTTGTGCTACACGGAGACAAATGCAACAATGCTTAGCTATATGGCCACACTTTTGTAGTAGGAACACATCCTTTTTTAAGCCAGGAAAACCTTCCTTATCTTAAAGTGGCCTCTTCTTGATTTACAGAAGCATACACAGTTATTTAGTATGCATTGTTGACAAATGTTTTGTGATTTTTTTTGCGTTGTTTACCATTTAGATGGGTTGTTACTCGTTCTTCGTTCTACCATTCACAGATTCCTAAATGAGCTTGTCTCATGGTTGATACTAAAGGATGTGCTATGCCTCCTTGCACTCTTGAGAGGATCCTTTTGGGAGATGTGATAAACAAAGACTCTAAGATACCTAAATCTACCAAAGCAATCTTGTTAAGGAACCCCTTTGCTTTGTTAATGTACTACTCCATGGAATTGAAGCATGATGGTGTAGAGTTCAGTAATGAGGCATGCTTTGTTGATGGAGTCAATTGGTTAGTAGGTGTGAAGAAGATAACTACATGATTCATATGCAGCAAGAGGATGGTCCTTGTACATATTGATGGTGTATCGGATTCCGTGCACAAAACACTTTGTTTGAATCGCTCATCGTGTATGTTGTAAGTTGTAGGTGTTGTAGGTAGTAGTTGTGTTTGTCTCATATACGAATGTAACTCTTTCTGTAACGGATTCGACGGAATCCTTGGCCAACTAGGCCAAAATCGCGGTGCCTGAGGGTCTCCAACCCTCAAGCCATCCCATCTAACTGCCCAGAGCCCCAGGTGACCCCTCTCGAGCCACGTGGCTCCTTCGACCGGTCAGCGTGGCACTGCCACGCTACACTCCCCCGCGCTAGGAGTGAGAGCCGCATCGTCATCTCCGGCAATCCCGACGTGGGATTCGAGCCCTGGAGCTCTGATACCAATGTAACGCATTCGACGGAATCCTTGGTCGACTAGGCCAAAACCGCGGATTTGGCCTAGTCGGCCAAGGATTCCGTTGAATCCGTTACACTTTCTGAAGTGGCACATATGAAGATGGTTTTCTTGGTAAACAAGGATGTTCTTGAGTAATGGTCCTCTAGGGTTTTCAACATGAATCAGTGGTGATGGAGGTATTTATAGTATAGGGATCTTCTTATTGTGGTGTGAACAGGATATAAGACAATGGACGTGGAAGACTTTATGGATTGACATTTTTCATTCAAAAAACCTCATGCAAGAGAGGTATCTACATCATTTACCATGAGAAAACTAGCTGAATTAGCTTACTCAAGTTCTATGAAATTTTATTCTTCCAGCGCAGGAACCACATTATCGAATACAATCGGTTATCAAGCATAGAACTAGGTATATGTATGATGGAAATTTCATGTCATTTCCCCTTAGGTCCTTACAATTGTATGTTGGATTTTGTATGAAATATTGAAGAAGTCAAGCTACTTGAAAACACAAAGGTAAAAGAAAACATTTTGAATCTTCACAAAAGTGATAGAATTTGTAGCTTCTCTATTTATGTATGATATTAGGGGATTATGTGTGAGCGCGATGGTTGACAAATTAGTTAGTACCATGTGGCTTGCATAGGATCCAAAGCCGTTCTTTGATCCTCTATCTGGTTGTAGTCTAAAGAACAAGCTTTAGATTTCATTCTCAAAAGTGTTGGATCCAGTTATTGTAGGATATCCTAATATTCCACCAGATGGAACGTGTGAACCTCCCTTATAAATAGAGATGGATCATGTTTGTGACTAAAGAGAGAATAATGTGCACGAATTGGTGGGAAGCTACTTATGTTGTTTATGCGAGCACGCTAATGCCACATGTTACACCAGATCAACATGTCACTATACTACTCGTCACATCTTTGCATATAACTTTGACGGTGTCCTTCACTGTTTCCTTCACATTGAAATTTTGTGGTGGACATCTGAATTCTTTTCATGGCGGCCATTTATGTTTTTTTTTTTGTGAATACTAGACATTGCAAGTATTAAGTGGCAAAAGATTTCCCTTCCGTTGTTTTCATATGAAGAAATGGAAATCTATAAAATTGTATGTAGGTGAGTAGTATGAGGTTAGACCTCCGTTTCACGTGTGGGTGTTGACATTCAAGTACACATGCGCTCTCATAAAAAATGCCATATGGGTGGAAGTGGCAGTGGTTCTCAAAGTGTATCAGTGTGCTTATGAGTGTTAAAGACTTGGATCCTTGTTTGTACTACAATGAACAATACGTTAACCTTGATGATAATTCTCAAAAGATGTCGAGCACTTGTGTTGACATAGAAGATGAAAAATGAGGAATAACTGAGTTCTCAAGTGCTCAATTGGTCGAATGCATGTGATTTCACAATGTCACTTGGTTGAGATGTAGGGGGAAGGGGGTTCGAGAACATAGGATGTAAATCTTTGTTGATGCTCAGCACCTTCATGAAGTTGAT
>SZWC01022606.1:28018-34423 GCA_023375785.1 Penium margaritaceum
CACCTGTACATCATTTTCTGTAACATGAACCCTTTAGAACTAGAGATATTGAGGTATACATTCTCCTCCCTCCGAGTTGTGGTCATATGCAACTTCCAGCTAAATTCTATTATTTGTTTTCAAACTATATAGAGCACATACCCTTCAAATTCAAGGTACGTACTACAAGTCTATGTTTTTATACAACTCTAATTGTACAAAAAAATTCTGATAAGTCTGGCTTACTAGAAGACAGTGAGTACAACAATAGCATTCCTAATTCTCATGTTTCGGCGGGAGGGTGCACAAGCTGTGCACCCTCCCATGGAGTTTTGTAAACTAACAAGTGTCGTGTTCCCTAACGTTTTTCTATAGTGGGAGGCATCGAACCTTGTCTAGCTGGCTAGAAAAATGCATTGAGCACATAGATAAAGAATGTGTTTACGTGCGAATGGTTTGAGCGCGTCCGCCGTAGCCGGCCGGCCACGACAAGCTGCATCAAGTCCGGCCTAAAACGACATGGTTGGCCGGCCGGTGATGCGGCTTTTTTTTCTTGGCAAAAAACGCGAAAAGTTTCTGATTACAGGTCTTTGATCTTTCATCGTTGGTCATTAGGAATTTATCATCCTTGCCATCAAAATGAAGTTCAGCGAAAATCCGATACAATGTATGACTAAAAAAATGTATCGACAGAGCCTACAAGTAGTTAAGGGTTTACATCGATAAATCATGGATATCTGTCATGGAGAGGCTAGGTGAGAACGTCTCCGCAACAATATACAAGCCCAAAACACCTTCGATAAAACTTTTCTTCACCAAGCCTAAAAACATTCAGAAATGGTCATCTTGTTCCCGCCACATCATTGACGATCAATGTAATGTACAAAGAAGAACATTGGGGTTCACAACATAGACCTCTCATGTCACTTATGAAGGATGACCGCACTTCAAGCAAACAAGGAGGATGTGTAACCCACATGATTCTAAAGAAAAAATGTGAGAAGTGAGATAGGGGCATATCATGAGTCAAGGGAGTGTTCCAACTTATATGAATATGACATGGCAAACACAACTCAATAGTCACAATCTGGGTTACGGTCCATGAAGATATCTTGGGTGAAAACTTCTGGCAGAAGCAGCAGCAGAAGCAAGGGTAGCGCCGCCATCCAAGGGCAGCGCTGAGCATCACCAAGGCTCAAAATGGCAGCAGCAGCCGTTGTGACAGCAGCCCAGCCTTTGGAGAGGCTGGAGGGACGCGACAACTTTACGCTGGAAGATCCGTACCCGCCTCCTTTTGGAGGAGAGGGACTTGTGGGAGGTGGTGAGCGGCGACAAGTCAGCTCCATATCCGCAAGCAACAGGCATCACCGCAGCACAGGTAGTGGCGGGGGTGACGCTGCAGAAGGGTGCAGCCGGTGCAGGTTCTTCTGCACCTACACCAGTGGCGCATGAGGGGTGGAAGAAGAGGGACAAGCAGGAGTACAGGTTGCTTGTCAACACCATCTCCAACCCGCATATTCAGTACGTGAGTGACAAGGCTACTGCAAAGGAGGGATGGGACACGTTGTGCAAGAAGTATGAGAGCAAGGATCCTCTATTCCTCATGCTTTTGGAGGAGAAGATGATGGCACTGAAGATACAGGGTGGTGAAGGGATGGAGGCGTACCTCGACAGGGTAAAGGAGCTGGTGAAGCAGCTGAGAGCGGCCGGCAACCCTGTGGAAGAGACGCGCTTCATCCTCCTCTTGCTGAGGGGACTGCCAACCAGCTACGACACGGTGTGAGAGACTCTAGAGTGCCAGCCAACTCTCGACCTCGACTTCCTCTGTACACACTTGGTGCACGTGGAATTGCGTTGCAATGCAACAAAGCGCAATGGTGGTGGCAACAGTGAAGCAACTATTGTGGCCACGAGCTCGCGCAACCAGTAGCAGCAGCAGCAGTCTGGGTAGCAGAGAGGCAAGAAGAAAGGCAAATGCTCCTACCGCCAAAAGGAGGGACACTACAAAAAGGAATGTTTCAAGCTCAAGAGGGACCAGAAGGAGTAGCAACAACAACAAAGGCAACAGTCTCCACAGGAGCAGCACCACCAGTCACAACAGCGTCAACAGCAGCAGCAACAGCAGCATTAGAGCCAGGCTAGAGTACGCCACTTTGGCAACATGAACGTGGCAAAGGAGGTGCACGACCACCTTTTCATGGCAAAGTCTGATATGTCGCAGGTGGAGAAGGCGGATCTCGTAATGTACAAGGACTCAGGGAGTACCAAGAGCCTGACGCACCACAAGGAGTGGTTTACGCAGCTGCTCTCCACCCCCCCTCCCCCCCCCCGACCGATTTCTTTTGGTGATGATCGGGTGGTGTATGCTGAGGGGATTGCGACTCTGGAGATGTGGATGGAGACCCCACGTGGCATTGAAGTGGGAGTGTCCCATGGCGTGTTGTATGTACCTGATATTGCATTCAACCTCCTATCAGTATCCTCTCTCACCAACACAGGACTGCGAGTCGTCTTTGAGGATGACTATGGCTACATCCTTGACAGGGAAACTGGATAGGAGGTGGCTCGGTCGGTGAAGGAAGGCGACATGTACCGCCTGTTGGGGGCAACCAAGATCTCGCGTGAGCAGAGTCTTCCAGCAGTGGTGCAGGCGATAGATGGCGAAATCTGGCATGCACGCTATGGCCACATCCGCATGCGCGCTTTGCAGCAGCTTCAAACGAAGCAGATGGTGCGTGAATTGTCCACCATCTCCAACTTTGGGCAGCAGTTGTGCATCCGCTATTTGGAGGGGAAGCAGCATCGCGAGGCGTTCTCTGGAGCAGGGGAGCTTTCGAAGGAGGTGCTGCAGCTGGTCCTCACAGACTTGTGTGGCCCGATGCAGACCCAGAGCTTTGGCATCTCTAGGTACTTTGTAACGTTTATTGATGATCTCAGCCGTTACACTACTGTGTACTTCCTTTCTTCCAAGGACCCGTGCTTTGATAGGTTCAAGGAGTTCAAGGCAATGGTGGAGAACCAGACCGGCAAGAAGATCAAGGCGCTGCGCAGCGACCGTGGTGGAGAATACCTAAGCAAGGACTTCCGGGACTACCTCATAGCAGCTGGCATCAAGGCGTAGCGTTCTACGCCATGCTCACCGCAGCAAAACGGTGTAGCAGAACGCGCCAACCACATCATCATTGAGTCGACGTGCTCCATGCTGCACTCGGCTTGGTTGACCTACGACTTCTCGGCCGAAGCCGTGAGCAGTGCAGTCTACATCAAGAATCGCAGCCCAACTAAGACGATGGAGCAAATGACGCCGTACGAGGCGTGGTTCAGCAAGAAGACGAGCGTGGGTCATCTTCGTGCGTTTGGTAGCTTGGCACACATGCACGTCCCGAAGGAGAAGCGACAGAAGTGGGACGCGAAGAGCGCGCAGATGCTAATGATTGGCTATGATGTGGCAAGTAAGGCCTATCGCCTCTATGAGAGGGATACAAGCCACGTCATCATCTCCAAGGATGTCGTTTTCAATGAAAGCAATGTCATCGGCACCAACATCATCCGCGAAGAGGCAGCAGATCTTGCAGCTGATGAAGCAGTGGGAGCAGACACTCTCCCTAACCCCGTCTCTCCTCACCCTCCCTCTACTGTGACAGTGGGAGAACCAATCTACTCTCCCATGTCTGATGAAGCAAATACAACGGCCTCATTGGCAGAAGCAAAGGAAGGAGATGCAGCACCACCAATTACAGCAGTTGTGCCAGCAGCACCACGCTAGCCGCCCGCTAACGCTCTAGCACCAGGTCACAAGTACCCTCTCAGGGTGCGCTACAAGTCTGGTGAGCGCGGCCATTTCTAGATGCTGTGGAAACCACAAAAAGATGAATGTCGCAATTGCAGCAGATTCAGATGAGCCAACATCATACAAGGAGGCCATGGTTGGACCAGATGTAGCAGATTGGGCGCAACCTGTGCAGCATGAGATACAGTTGCAGCTCGACAACGGCATGTGGGAGCTGACTGAGCGTCCACCTGGACGCAAGGTGATCAAGTGCAAGCAGGTGTTCAAGAAGAAGCGGGGAGCAGCTGGCAACGTGGAAAAGTACAAGGTGAGGCTGGTCGCCAAGGGCTATTAGTAGCAGGAGGGTATTGACCACATAGAAACCTTTGCCCCTGTTGCAAAATTTGCCTCTGTGCACACGCTCCTCTCGTATGCAACAGCTCAGGACTTCGAGGTTGACCACATTGATGTCAAGACGACATTCTTGAATGGTGACTTGGAGGAGGAGATCTACATGGAGCAGCCATAGGGGTTCGTCATGGATGGCCAGGAGCACCTGGTTTGCAATTTGCAGAAGTCGTTGTATGGCCTCAAGTAAACGTCGTGTGCTTGGAATCAGAACTTGGATGCGACGCTGCAATGCATGGGGTTTGAGCGTAGCGAGTGTGACTATACTGTCTATCGCTGGAAGCATGGGCATGAGATCCTCATGATCATTATCTATGTGGATGACATGCTCCTCCTTTTCAACAGCATACCTGCATTGCAGGAGTTCAAGGAGGCCATGAAGGAGTGCTTCCAGATGTCTGATCTCGGGGAGGCATGATCATTCCACTGCACCCAGATCATGCGTGACCGCAGATTACGCTCTCTCTCGTTGCAACAGAGTTGTTATGTCAAGGATGTCTTACAGTGGTTCGACATGGCAGAGGCAAAACCCATCGGCACGCCGCTTGAGACCCAACAGTACCTCGTGAGTTTTAGTGGAGAAGCATATGTAGCTGAGTGGCAAAAGTACTAGAGAGCCGTCAGCAGTCTTATGTACCTGATGGTGGCAACTAGGCCTGAACTCGCACAGGCTGTGAGCCCAATGAGCCAGCACATGGCTACTCCCGGACCTGAGCACATCAAGGCAGTGAAGCGCATCTTCCGCTACCTTGCTGGAACCATCAACATCTGCATCAACTACAACGGCAACGACAACAGTATCATCGGCTACATAGACTCAGATTGGGCTTCAAGCCCTGAGGACCGTAAGTCCATCTCGGTACATGTGTTCCTCATGAATGACGGGGCCATCAGCTGGTGCAGAAATCAGCAGGTGGTCGTGGCCACCACAAGCACGAAAGCTTAGTACGTCTCTCTCAGCTTTGGAGCCAAGGAAGACGTTTGGCTTGAACGTCTCATGGCGGAGATGAGTGGGAGTGTAGCAGTTCCAGTTTCTGTGCGCGCCGACGACCTGAGCGCAATTGCACTTGCCAAGAGTCCCGAGCACCATGCTCGCACCAAGCAGATTGACATTGGATATCATTTCATCAGGCATAGGGTGCAGGAGGGTGCTATCAAGCTGGAATTCACTCCAGGCAGCAAGAAGGTCGATGATTTCTGCACCAAGCCAGTGAATCATGAGAAGCAGCAGTTCTGCATAAAGGCATGTGGACTCAGCCCACTCCGACTGCGGCAAAGTGGGAGATTGGTGGGAAAGGAGCCATGCCACTCAGTTTGAGGTCCACAGGAGCAAGTTCCGGGAAAATACCAGATTCCTACTCCGATCGTCTATCCAGATTTACCATTGAAGAGAATAAGTGGCAAAATGTTTGCGATCCAAGTTTCAGGCCGATCCAACGGTCAGATTGGGAGATATGAATTTTCGAAATTTCCGTGGTCATCGACCGCCACTGTCTGGGTGACCATGGGCGATGGCTCCATGCCTTAGCCTGAGACAAGAAAAAGGCAAGAGGTCCAGGGTCACGACCTGATGGGAGAAACATCCAAAAATGTCTTAGATTGTTGGATTGCCTTGTCAGAGTGTGCTGACTAGGAAAAAGGTACCTCTCCTTACTTTTTAGATGAGGTGAGATCCTTGTGTGCTAGCGATGGACACATGGCAATTCTCCATGCGATTGTGGGTTATGTGACCACTTAAAGTGTGCCATGAGAGCATTCTCTAGCTCTCTTGATTGTGTGTGACTGGTAAGCCTGATTGCTAGGCTGATTTCCTATCTTGTGTGAGATTATGGACTCTAGTGTGTGAGCCCTAGCCTCCGTGGCTAAGTGGTGTGGCTTGTGAGAGGGCTGACTTGCCAAAGCTCTAGCCCTTTATATAATCTCTCATTTTGAGTGATTCTATAACCATTCTTCATTACAACTGATGCCGTTTCAGTCCCACATGCTCACAGTTCCCTCCTCCAGATCCAACAATCTACAGGTTGCTCTTTTGTCATACAATCAGCTAAAGGAGCAAATATACTCCATTATTTGGTTTTTGTATTGTATCTTGGTTGGGTTGCCGTGGAAACTACACTCATTTAAAAAAATCTTCACACTAAAGGTATTGTACATAATCTTGTGAACACTTCGCATGCAACGTAAACTCTCCTCTCTCTCTCTCTCTCTCTCTCTCTCTCTCTCTCTCTCTCTCTCTCTCTCCCTCCCTC
>SZWC01022607.1:11314-22167 GCA_023375785.1 Penium margaritaceum
GGCTTGGCGAAGGCGATGAGCTTGCTGGCCCCCAGGAAGCGTCGGGCAGTCCGGTGAAGCTGGCCGCGGCAGATGGACGCCAGCAGACGAGCGAAGAGCCGGGTGAGGTGCTCATCGCCAACCACCGCCTGGCAAAGGTGGTCAAGGGTAAGGCCAGAGGGCCCAGCGGCGGACCCACAACTGCAGTCCAAGAGGGCCCTCCGGACACCATCCGCGTCCGGAAATGCAGCTGGGACACGACGAGCAGACTCCGCCACCTAGGCCGGGATCGGCTTCTACGTTGCTGGGTGCTTAGCCTGAAGCTGCGCGAGGACGGCAGGGCCCGGAGGAGCCACAGAGGAGGAAGAGTCGAGGGCATCCACCGCATGGGCCGTGTTGCCCCGGCAAAACTTGGTCACAGCTCGCTGAAGCTGCTGCTCTGCTGCCCCCTCATGGTGGTGTCGCAACGAGCGTGGAGGAGGTGGGAAGCGCCAAAAGGAGGAGCGGGCCTGCAGCATCCCGAGGGCGAACCGCACAGCAAGCGAGGGGGATGCGCATAGCTGCTCGGACCGCATCCACAGCTCCAGAAGGAATACGCGAGAAGACGAAAGGCGGCAAAACAGCGACTCCGAAGAGCTGGTCCCAGTCCTGTCCCTCAGCCCAGTGCCACAAGCGCTCCCATCGGCTATCCTCCTCCTCTGCGGCTGCCCTCGCGATGCCCTCATCAAGGGCAGGCTGCTGCTGTTGGGGCTGACGCTGATGCACGACCGGGTCTGCCTCCTGCTGCTGCCGCTGGACACTGTGCCGCTGCGGCCCTGGCAGAAACTGCTGCTGCTGCTGCTGCTGCTGCTGCTGCGGGCCAGGCAAGCGAGGGTGCTGCGGCCACCGCAGCGGGTCGTGCCGGAGCTGCTGTTGCTGCGTGGGCTACGGCCACTGCTGGGGCTGCCGTGGCTATCGCTACTGCCGTTGCTGGAGCTGCTCCTGTGCCGGAGGTGACGCTGTGGGCGCAAGCGCTGCTGTTACTCATGCTGCTGCTGCTGCTGCCGCTGCTACTCGGTCAAAGGCGCCTCCGCCGCCTCAGAGGGTGGCGGCGGAAGAGCCAGGGGCCGCTAAGGCTGCACCTGGGCGTGGTGCCCTCCTGCTGAGGCCACCTCCTACTGAGAAGGCGACGACGGCGGGGCGAGCCCCGCAACTGCTCCAGTGGGCGCGAACGCAGCGCGGGCAAAAGAGACACGCTCGTGGCGCGCCGCTTGATAGCGGTGCCGCTGGGACGCACGAGCCGCCTGCCGGGACTCCCGCAGCTGACGCCGACGACGCCACTCCACCTGCCACTCCTGCGGGGTGAAAACCTGCTCCGGGTTCGCCAACCCTCCAAGAGCGCGCCGCTCCGCGATCCAATCCGCACGCTCCGGCGCCTCTGCTGCTGCCTCCGTGCTGGCTCGAACAGGCCGCTCCGCGGGCATCTGATCTGGGATCTCCATGTCGGGGCGGAGGCGCTGCTGTCCACGGATGGTGTAAGTGTGTGTAAGTGCGTGTAAGTGTGTGTAAGTGCGTGTAGGTGCGTGTAAGTGCGTGTAGGTGCGTGTAAGTGCGTTTAAGTGTGTGTAAGTGCGTGTAAGTGCATGTAAGTGCATGTAAGTGGGTGTAAGTGCGTGTATGTGCGTCCAAGTGCGTGTAAGTACGTGTAATTGCATGTAAGTGCGTGTAAGTGCGTGTAAGTGCGTGTAAGTGCGTGTAAGTGTGGTTTAAGTGCGTGCAAGTTTGTGTAAATGCGTGTAAGTACGCATAAGTGTGTATAAGTACGTATAAGTACGTGTAAGTGTGTGTAAGTGTGTGTAAGTGTGTGTAAGTACGTGTAAGTCCATGTAAGTGCGTGTAAGTGTGTGTTAGTGTGTGTATACGTGTGTGTGAAAGCTTATAAGTATGTGTAAGTGCGTGTAAGTATGTGTAAGTGCATGTAAGTGCGTCTAAGTGCATATAAGTGCGTGTAAGTGCATGTAAGTACGTCAAAGTGCGTGTAAGTGCATGTAAGTACGTATAAGTGCATGTAAGTGCGTGTAAGTGCGTGTAAGTATGTGTAAGTGTGTGTAAGTGCCTGTAAGTGCATGTAAGTGCGTGTAAGTGCGTTTGAGTGTGTGTTAATGCATGTAAGTATGTATTAGTGCATGTAAGTGCGTGTAAGTACATGTAAGTGCGTGTAAGTACGTGTAAGTGGGTGTAAGTGCGTGTAAGTGCATGGAAATGCGTCTAAGTTCGTGTAAGTACGTGTAAGTGTGTGTAAGTGCATGTAAGTACGTGTAAGTGCGTATAAGTGTGTGTAAGTGCGTGTAAGTATAAGAAAGTGCGTTTATGGAAATGTCAGGACGTGTAAGTATGTGTAAGTGCGTGTAACTGCGTGTCCGTATGTGTAAGTGCATGTAAGTGTGTGTAAGTACGTGTAAGTTGGTATAAGTGCGTGTAAGTTCCTATAAGTGCGTGTAAGTGCGTGTAAGTACGTGTAAGTGTGTGTAAGTGTGTGTAAGTGCGTGTATGTGCGTGTAAGTGCGTCTAAGTACGTATAAGTGCGTGTAAGTACGTGTAAGTACGTGTAAGTGTATATACATGCGTGTAAGTGCGAGCAAGTGTGTGTAAGTGTGTGTAAGTTATTGTAAGTTTGTGTATGTGAATGTAAGTTCGTGTAAGTGCGTGTAAGTGTATGCACGTACGTGTAAGTGTGTGTAAGTGCATGTAAGTGCGTGGAAGTGCGTGTAAGTGCGTGTAAGTGCATTTAACTGTGTGTAAGTGCGTGTAAGTGCGTGTAAGTGCGTGTAAGTGCATGTAAGTGCGTGTAGGTGCGTGTAAATGCAGTAAGTATGGGTAAGTTTGTGTAAGTGAATGTAAGTTCGTGTAAGGGCGTGTAAGTGCGTCTAAGTGTGTGTAAGTGCGTGTAGGTGCGTGAAAGTGCGTGTACGTATGTATACGTACGTGTAAGTGTGTGTAAGTGTGTGAAAGTGCGTGTAAGTGCGTGTATGTGCGTCCAAGTGCGTGTAAGTACGTGTAAGTACGTGTAAGTGTATATACATGCGTGTAAGTGCGAGCAAGTGTGTGTAAGTGTGTGTAAGTACGTATAAGTGCATGTAAGTGTGTGTAAGAGTGTATAAGTGCGTGTAAGTACGTGTAAGTACGTGTAAGTGTATATACATGCGTGTAAGTGCGAGCAAGTGTGTGTAAGTGTGTGTAAGTACGTATAAGTGCATGTAAGTGTGTGTAAGAGTGTATAAGTGCGTGTAAGTACGTGTAAGTACGTGTAAGTGTATATACATGCGTGTAAGTGCGAGCAAGTGTGTGTAAGTGTGTGTAAGTACGTATAAGTGCATGTAAGTGTGTGTAAGAGTGTATAAGTGCGTGTAAGTACGTGTAAGTACGTGTAAGTGTATATACATGCGTGTAAGTGCGAGCAAGTGTGTGTAAGTGTGTGTAAGTACGTATAAGTGCATGTAAGTGTGTGTAAGAGTGTATAAGTGCGTGTAAGTACGTGTAAGTACGTGTAAGTGTATATACATGCGTGTAAGTGCGAGCAAGTGTGTGTAAGTGTGTGTAAGTACGTATAAGTGCATGTAAGTGTGTGTAAGAGTGTATAAGTGCGTGTAAGTACGTGTAAGTACGTGTAAGTGTGTGTAAGTGTGTGTAAGTGCGTGTAGGTGCGTGTAAATGCAGTAAGTATGGGTAAGTTTGTGTAAGTGAATGTAAGTTCGTGTAAGGGCGTGTAAGTGCGTCTAAGTGTGTGTAAGTGCGTGTAAGTGCGTGTAAGTGCATGTAAGTGTGTGTAAGTGCGTGTAAGTGCGTATAAGTGCGTGTAAGTACGTGTAAGTGAGTGTGAGTGCATGTAAGTGCGTGTTAGTGTGTGTGTGTGTGTGCGTGTAAGAGCATGTAAGTGCATGCAAGTTTGTGTAAGTGCGGTTTACGTTTCTGTGAGTGAGTGTAAGTACATGTAAGTTCGTGTAAAAGTGTGTAAGTGCGTGTAAGTGCTAAAAGTGTGTGTAAGTGCGTACAAGTAGGTGTAAGTGCGTGTAAGTGTGTGCAAGTGCAGTTGAAGTTTGTGTAAGTACGTGTAAGTGCGTGTAAGTGCATGTAAGTGCGTGTAAGAACGTGTAAGTATGTGTTAGTACGTGGAAGTGCAAGTAAGTGTGTGTAAGTACGTGTAAATGCATGTAAGCATGTGAAAGTGCGTGTAAGTGCGTGTAAGTGCGTTTAAGTGGGTGTAAGTCGAGTAACTACAAGTAAGTGCGTGTAAGTACGTGTAAGTACGTGTAAGTGCGTGTAAGTGCTTGGAAGTGGGTGTAAGTGCGTATAAGAGCGTGTAAGTACGTATAAGTACGTGTAAGTTTGTGTAAGTGCGTGTAAGTGTGTGTTAAGTACGTGTAAGTGCATGTAAGTGTGTGTAAGTGCGTGTAAGTACAGTTTAAGTTCGTGAAGGGCGTGTAAGTGCGTGTAAGAGCGTGTAAGTGCGTGTAAGTGTGTCTAAGTGCGTGTATGTGCGTGTAAGTGCAGTTTAAGTGGGTGTAATTTCGTGCAAGCTCGAGTAAGTGCGTATAAGTGCGTATAAGTACGTGTAAGTATGTGTAAGTCCGTGTAAGTACATGTAAGTGCGTCTAAGTGCGTGCAAGTGCGTGTAAGTGTCTGTAAGTACGTGTAAGTGCATGTAAGTGTGTGTAAGTGTGTGTAAGTGTGTGCAAGTGCGTGTAGGTGCGTGTAGGTACATGTAAGTGCTTGTCAGTGCGTGTAAGCGTATAAATGCATGTAAGTGCGTGTAAGTATGGTTTAAGTGTATGTACGCTCGTGTATGTGTGTGCAAGTGTGTATAAGTATGTGTAAATGTGTGTAAGTGCGTGTAAGTAAGTATAAGTACATGTAAGTGCGTATAAGTACGTGTAAGTGCGTGTAAGTGCGTGTTAGTGCGTGTAAAAGCATGTAAGTGCATATAAGTGCGTGTAAGTGCATGTAAGTGTGTGTAAAAGTGTATAAGTGCGTGTAAGTACGTGTAAGTGCGTATAAGTGCATGTAAGTGTCTATAGGGCCATGTAAGTGCGTGTAAGTGCGTATAAGTGTGTGTAAGTGCGTGTAAGCGCGTATAAGTGCGTGTAAGTGCGTGTAAGTACGTGTAAGTGCATGTAAGTGCCTTTGAGTATGTGTAAGTGCGTGTAAGTGCGTGTAAATACGTATAAGTGCATATAAGTGCATGTGGGTGCGTGTGAGTGCATGTAAGTATGTATAAGTGTGTATAAATACGTGTAAGTACGTGTAAGTGCGTATCAGTACGTGTAAGTGCCTGTAAGTGCGAGTAAGTGTATATACGTGCGTGTAAGTTTGTGTAACTGCGTGTAAATGCGTGTAAGTGCGTGTAAGTTCATGTAAGTGCATGTAAGTGCATGTAAGTATGTGTAAGTGAGTGTAAGGTCATGTAAGAGCGTGTAAGAGTGTGTAAATGTGTGTAAGTGCGTGTAAGTGCGTATAAGTGTGTGTAAGTGCGTGTAAGTGCGTGTAAGTGCATGTAAGTGTCTGTAAGTTTGTGAAAGTGTGTGTAAGTACGTGTAAGTGTGTGTAACTGCATGTACGTGCGTATAAGTGCATGTAAGTGCGTGTAAGTACATGAAAGTACGTGTAAGTTTGTGTAAGTGCGTGTAGATTCCTGTAAGTACATGTAAGTGCATGTAAGTGTGTGTAAGTGCGTGTAAGTGCGTGTAAGTGCGTGTAAGTATGTGTAAGTGTGTGTAAGTGCGTGTAAGTACGTGTAAGTACGTGTAAGTGCAAGTAAGTGCGTGTAAGTATGTGTAAGTGCGTGTAAGTGCGTATAAGCACGTGTAAGTGCATGTAAGTGCGTATAAGTGCATGTAAGTGCATGTACGTGCATGTAAGTGCGTGTAAATGCGTGCAAGTGTGTGTAAGTGTGTGTAAGTACGTGTAAGTGCATGTAAGTGCGTGTAAGTGCGTGTAAGTGTGTGTAAGTACGTGTAAGTGCGTATAAGTATGTGTGAGTTTGTGCAAGTGAATGTAAGTTCGTGTAAGTGCGTGTAAGTGTTTGTAAGTGCATGTAAGTGCGTGTAAATGCATGTAAGTGCGTGTAAGTGCGTGTAAGTGCGTGTAAGTACGTGTAAGTACGTGTAAGTTTGTGTAAGTAAATGTAAGTTTGTGTAAGTATGTGTAAGAGCGTGTAAGTGTGTGTAAGTGCGTGTACGTACGTGGTAAGTGCGTGTAAGTACGTGTAAGTACGTGTAAGTGCGCGTGAGTACGTGTGAGTGCATGTAAGTATGTGTAAGTGCGTGTAACTGCGTGTAAGTGCGTGTAAGTACGTCTCAGTGCGCGTAAGTGCGTGTAAGTACGTGTAAGTGCGTGTAAATGCGTGTAAGTTCGTGTACGTTTGTGTAATTATGTGTAAATGTGTGTAAGTATGTGTAAGTGCATGGAAGTGCGTATAAGTGCATGTAAGAACGTGTAAGTGCGTGTAAGGTCGTGTAAGAGCGTATGAGAGCGTGTAAGTGCGTGCAAGTGCGTGTAAGTGCGTGTAAGTGTGTGTAAGTTCGTGTAAGTGCGTGTAAGTTTGTGTAAGTGCGTGTTAGTGCGTATAATTGCATATAAGTGCGTGTAAGTGCGTGTAAGTACGTGTAAGTGTGTGCAAATACGTATACGTTTGTGTAAGTGAATGTAAGTTTGTGTAAGTGCGTGTAAGTGTGTGTAAGTACGCGTAAGTGTGTATAAGTACATGTGAGTGCGTGTCAATACGTACAAGTATCTATAAGTGCATGTAAGTGCGTGTAAGTTTGTGTAAGTACGTGTCAGTACGTGTAAGTGCGTGTAAGTGCGTGTAAGTACGTATTAGTGCGTGTAAGTTTGTGTAAGTGCGTGTGAATGCGTGTAAGTGCGTGTAAGTACGTGTAAGTGCATGTAAGTGTATGTAAGTATGTGTAAGTACGTATAAGGTCGTATAAGAGCGTGTGAGAGTATGTAAGTGCATGTAAGCGCTTGTAAGTGTATGTAAGTGCGTGTAAGTACGTGTAAGTGCGTGCAAGTGCATGTAAGTGCGTATAAGTTCGTGTAAGTGTGTGTATGTGCGTGTAAGTATGCTAAAGTGTGTGTAAGTGCGTTTAAGTGCATGTACGTGTGTGTAAGTACGTGTAAGTACGTGTAAGTGCGTGTAAATGCGTGTAAGTGTGTGTAACTGTGTGTACATGCGTATAAGTGTGTGTAAGTGCGTGTAAGTGCGTGAAAGTACGTGTTAGTTTGTGTAAGTGTGTGTAAGTTCCTGTAAGTACGTGTAAGTGCATGTAAGTACGTGTAAGTACGTGTAAGTGCGTGTACGTACATGTAAGTGCATGTAAGTACGTGTAAGTGCGTGTAAGTATGTGTAAGTACGTGTAAGGGCAAGTAAGTGCGTGTAAGTACGTGTAAGTGCATGTACGTGGGTATAAGCACGTGTAAGTGCGTGTAATTGCGTATAAGTGCATGTAAGTGTGTGTAAGTACGTGTAAGTGCGTGTAAGTGCGTGTAAGTGCGTGTAAGTACGTGTTAGTTTGTGTAAGTGAATGTAAGTTTGTGTAAGTGCGTGTAAGTGTATGTAAGTACGTGTAAGTGCGTGTAAGTGTGTCTAAGTGCGTGTAAGTGCGTGTAAGTGCGTGTAAGTATGTGTAAGTTTGTGTAAGTGAATGTAAGTTTGTTTAAGTACGTGTAAGTGCGTGTAAGTACATGTAAGTATGTGTAAGTACGTGGTAAGTGTGTGTAAGTACGTGTAAGTGCGTGTAAGTGCGTGTAAGCCCATGTAAGTGCGTGTGGGTGCGTGTGAGTGCATGTAAGTATGTATAAGTGCGTGTAAGTGCATGTAAGTGTGTGTAAGTGCGTCTCAGTGCGTGTAAGTGCGTGTAAGTGCATGTAAGTGTGTGTAAGTGCGTATAAGTGCGTGTACGTTTGTGTAAGTGCGTGTAAATGCGTGTAAGTATTTGTAAGTGTGTGTATGTGCGTATGAGTGCATGTAAGAATGTGTAAGTGCATATAAGATCGTATAAGAGCGTATGAGAGCGTGTAAGTGCGTGCAAGTGCATGTAAGTGCGTATAAGTACGTGTAGGTTCGTGTAAGTGCATGTAAGTGCGTGTAAGTGCGTGTAAGTGCGTGTAACAACAAGTGCGTGTAAGTGCGTGTAAGTGCGTGTAAGTGTGTGTAAGTGTGTGTAAGTGCATGTGAGTGCGTGTGAGTACGTGTAAGTATGTGTAAGTGCATGTAAGTACGTGCAAGTATGTGCAAGTGCATGTAGGTACGTGTAAGTACGTGTACGTTTGTGTAAGTGCGTGTGAATGCGTGTAAGTGCGTGCAAGTACGTGTAAGTGCATGTAAGTATGTGTAAGTACCTATAGGGTCGTGTAAGAGCGTGTGAGAGCATGTAAGTGCGTGTAAGTGCGTGTAAGTGCGTGTAAGTGCATGTAAGTGTGTATAAGTGCGTGTAAGTGCGTGTAAGTGCAAGTAAGTGCGTGTAAGTGCGTGTACGTTCATGTAAGTGCGTATAAGTGCATGTAAGTGCATGTTAGTAGGTGTAAGTACATGTAAGTGTGTGTAAGTACAAGAACGTGTGTGTGAGTACATGTAAGTACATATAAGTGTGTGTAACAGCATTTACGTGCATGTAAGTGTGTGTAAGTACGTGTAAGTGCGTGAAAGTACGTGTAAGTTTGTGTAAGTGCGTATAAGTGCATGTAAGTGCATGTAAGTGCGTGTAAGTGTGTGTAAGTGTGTGTAAGTGCGTGTAAGTGCGTGTAAGTATGTGTAAGTGCGTGTAAGTATGTGTAAGTGCGTGTAAGTATGTGTAAGTGCGTGTAAGTGCGTGTAAGTGCAAGTAAGTGCGTGTAAGTGCGTGTACGTTCATGTAAGTGCGTATAAGTGCATGTAAGTGCATGTTAGTAGGTGTAAGTACATGTAAGTGTGTGTAAGTACAAGAACGTGTGTGTGAGTACATGTAAGTACATATAAGTGTGTGTAACAGCATTTACGTGCATGTAAGTGTGTGTAAGTACGTGTAAGTGCGTGAAAGTACGTGTAAGTTTGTGTAAGTGCGTATAAGTTCATGTAAGTGCATGTAAGTGCGTGTAAGTGTGTGTAAGTGTGTGTAAGTGCGTGTAAGTGCGTGTAAGTATGTGTAAGTGCGTGTAAGTATGTGTAAGTACGTATAAGTGCAAGTAAGTGCGTGTAAGTACGTGTACGTACGTGTAAGTGCATGTAAGTACGTGTAAGTGCGTGTAAGTACGTACAAGTACGTGTAAGTGTGTGTAAGTACGTATAAGTACGTGTAAGTGCGTGTAAGTACTGTAAGTGCGTGTAAAAGCGTGTAAGTGCGTGTAAGTGTGTATAAGTGCGTGTAAGTACGTGTAAGTGCGTGTAAGAATGTGTAAGTTCGTGTATGTGACTGTAAGTTCATGTAAGTGTATGTAAGTGCGTGTAAGTGCGTGTAAGTGTGTGTAAGTGCGTGTAAGTGTATGTAAGTGCGTGTAAGTGCGTGTAGGTGCATGTAAGTTCGTGTAAGTGCGTACAAGTGCGTGTAAGTGCGTTTAAGTACGTGTAAATATGTGTAAGTTTGCGTAAGTGAATGTAAGTTCATGTTAGTGCATGTAAGTGTGTGTAAGTGCGTATACGTGCATGTAAGTGTGTGGTAAGTGCGTGTAAGTGCATGTCAGTGCGTGTAAGTGCGTGTAAGTGTGTGTAAATGCGGTTTACGTTTGCGTAAGTGCATGTAAGTACATGTAACTGCGTGTAAGTGCGTGTAAGTGCATGTAAGTGCATGTAAGTGTGTGTGAGTACAGTTTAAGTGGGCGTAATTTTGTGTAAGTGCGTGTAAGTGTGTTTAAGTGCGTGTAGGTGTGTGTAAGTGCATATAAGTGCGTATAAGTACGTGTACGTGCTTGTAAGTACGTGTTAGTGCGTGTAAGTGCGTGTAAGTATGTGTAAGTACGTGTAAGTGTGTGTAAGCATGTGTAACTGCCTGTTAGTGTGTGTAAGTGCGTGTAAGTGCTTGCAAGTACGTGTAGGTGTAGTTTAAGTGCGTGTAAGTTCGTGTGTGTGTGTGTAAGTGTCTGTAAGTTTATGTAAGTGCGTTTTAGTGCATGTAAGTGTGTGTAAGTACGTGTAAGTGCGTGTAAGTGTGTGTTAGTGTGTGTAAGTATGTGTTAGTACGTGTGTGTGCAAAAGCGTGTAAGTGCGTGTAAGTGCGTGTAAGTACGTGTAAGTGCATATCAGTGCGTGTAAGTACATGTAACTGCGTGTAAGTACGTGTAAGTGCGTGTAAGTGCGTGTACGTACGTGTAAGTGTGTGTAAGTGCATGTAAGTGTGTGTAAGTGCGTGGAAGTATGTGTAAGTGGGTATAAGTGCGTGTCAGTGTGTGTAAGTACGTGTAAGTGCGTGTAAGTACGTGTAAGTACATGTAAATGCATGTAAGTGTATGTAAGTACATAAAAGTACGTGTAAGTGTGTGTAAGTGTGTGAAAGTATGTGTAAGTGCGTGTTAGTTCATGTGAGTGCGTGTAAGAGCGTGTAAGTGCATGTTAGTGCGGTTTAAGTTCGTGTAAGCGAGTGTAAATGTGTGTAAGTATGTGTAAGTTCGTGTAAGTACGTGCAAGTACGTGTAAGTGCTAAAAGTGCGTGTAAGTGTGCGTAAGTATGTGTAAGTGTGTGTAAGTGCGTGTAAGTGCAGTTTAAGTTCGTGTAAGTGCGTGTAAGTGTGTGTAAGTGCGTGTAAGTACGTGTAAGTATGTGTAAGTGCGTGTAAGTGCGTGTAAGTGCGTGTAAGTATGTGTAAGTGCGTGTAAGTTTGTGTAAGTGTGTGTAAGTGCGTGTAAGTACGTGTAAGTATGTGTAAGT
>SZWC01022608.1:10909-20913 GCA_023375785.1 Penium margaritaceum
CCCCCCCCCCCCCGCCCTCCCCGCTCCCCTCATTCACTTTCACATGTGAATCACAACATCATACACTAGCTTATGTAGGGAGTGTATGGGGAGAGGTGTGCTAAATGTAAACTAGTGTATAATGTTGTGATTCACATGTGCAAGTGAGTTTGGGGAGTGGGAGGGTGGGTTTTACATTGTGAGTATACGAGGGGAGTGTATGGGATGATGGGTGCTAAATTTACACTAGTGTATAATGCTGTGATTCATATGTGAAGGTGAATGTGGGGGGAGGGGGGGTTGTATGTGGTGAGTGTATGGAGAGAGCGTATATGGATATGGGTGCTAAATGTACATTAGTGTATAATGCCATGATTTACATACATAAGTGATTGTGGGAGGGGAGGAATGGAAGTGAAGGGGAGGGGGGGTTCTATGTTGTGAGTGCATGGTGGGAGTGTATGAGGAGATGGGTACAAAATGTACACTAGTGTAATGTGTTGTGATTCAGATATGCAAGTGCATAAGGGAGGGGGTTAGAAGGGGTGGGAGTTGCATGTGGTGAGTGTATGGGGATACTAGTCAAGTAATGTGGTTTCTTGGAAGGTGCCTTTCTCTATACGTCGGGTATGTACATGTCCTAGAAGTTGCCATCCGGAGTACGTGGGGTATGTGTATTTTCTGTAAGTTACCTTTCTGTGCGGTGTACGATGGACACTAGAAAATGAGTGTATAATTGGAGGATGATTGGTCATAAATGTCAGCGCATGGCGAACGCCTATTTTTAAGAGCTACCTCTCAAAAACGTGACGGTGTGTGATGACCCTAGGATTGATCTACTGGTAAATTGCATCAGTGCCATGCTCCGACGTGAAGAAAACATTTCAGCTTGTAGGCCGACCTAACGGTGAGCTTGCAAGAGGTAAAATTCTTCTGCAACAATAACTTTATCCATTATCTTGAAAGCATGTTAACTCCCGTACATGACAATGGATAATGCAGGATGAAATAGAGATTTCACTGTCGAAGTCATTTCAAGCGTTGGAAAAGGTGTAAACAAACATACTGGAAGTGAGAAAAAGTGGACTGCTAGACTCGCCCGAGCATCAAAATGGTCATTCAGATGTTAAGGTCGGCAGATAATTTCGGACAACGCCACCAAGTTTGAGCTTCTGATAGGTCAGTAATCAGATAGGCTCAGATTCAAATGACCTTTTGGTGACCCATGACCTCGCATGAGGACAGACCCCAAAACAGGGTTATCTAGCAGATTCATCCTAAGGTATTCCATTGATCTTGTAAACTAGTTTTGGCGGTAGAAGCCAAGAGTGTTTGACCCTAGTAGCTCCGCCAACCTTGCTCACACAAAAAGACGTGCATAGGGAATGGACATCTCACTACAAGAATACTTATCTCAAAGTGCAAGAGCTTCCATCCACAGTGTCCATCTTAGCCCTTGCGGGTCTATTACAACCGTGGGAGGTACAATATGATCCGTTAGTGGTAGGACTTGGAGCATTCCTCATGTAGAATGGTCACCTAGTTGCATATGAGAGCCAAAATCTCATCCCGCCAAAAAGGCGGTACACGAATGGGGATCAAGAGCTCCTCATGATGGTGCATGCTCTCAAGATGTGGCATTCCTGCCTCAAAGACGTTGAGGGGGACGTGACATTCGTAATCGACCACAAACCATTGGTGTTTACCCAAACGTAACAGAACTTGTAAAGACAACATGCGTATTGGAGAAAACACTTGAGCTGATTCCCACTCTCATGGGAACATAAGCTAGGACGCATGAACGTGGCAGATCCACTAAGTCGATGGCTTAAAAAAAAGCACCAAGGATGGTGGGTATTCATGGCCATTGTGACAACTATAGTGCAAACACCAGCTCCCCGTGCACCTTTACAGTGACCACCTCTGGAGATTATCCACAAAGTATCCGGATGGAATACTTTGTGGACCGTTGGTTTCAAGACTCTTGAAATCTGGATAAATACGGATTGGTGGAGGCCATGGGAATCTATTGGCACAGAGCAAGTTGTTGTGCCGGACTTAGGAGACCTTTGAGCAAAGATTATCTTAGTTCCACAACCCGCTGGTAGCAGGTCATATGGAACCTCGAAAGACCGGACACTCTCGAATAACTAGTTGTGGCCAGGATAGAGTGTTGATGTCTACAAGTATTGCATGACCCATGACCCATGTCTTTAGAACAAGGCTAGTAACAGCAATCATGCTTCACTTCTCCAACAACTTCCCATCATTGACACTCCGTGGGAGTGCGTGAGCATGGACTTTATTAGTGGTATGTTTACTACCACCTGTGGCCACGATGCAATACTAGTCGTTGTTGATCTTCTCACAAATATGACACATTTCATTTGCACAACCATGAATGTGAAAGCGGATGAGATTGCTCGTCTGTTTCTCAAGGGTGTCATGAACTACCACATCTTGCCATTGCACATTATCTTTGATTGAGGTAGACAATTTGTGGTACGTTCTGGTCAAAGATGCACGAGTACTTTACCAGTGAGTCTCAAAAATCGACAACAGTTCACCCTCAAATCGGCAGATAGAAAGAGTGCATGAATTGCATTTTGGAGTAGATTCCCGGCATAAACGTGGACCTTACCCTCAATGAATGGGAAACATTCCTAGCATTGACAGAGTTTGTGGTGAACCACTCAATGCATGAGTCTACTCAGTTTACACCGTTTGTCTTGAGTAGTGGTCGACATTGACTTGTGTCCTCTTCATTGGTGAAGAGTGGGATTATAGAGAGACAAGTTCATTCTACTCAAGCCTTTGATGAGTGCATAGAATCTTTCATATGGGAGGCAGAGGGTTTGAGAAATTTGCCCCTCCGTATGCCCAAGTACAATGCCTCAAGGCGCTGACGAGCCGCCAGAGAGAGGAAAATCCTCACAGTTGGATCTTTCGATCATGTCATCAACAGCGAACGGATCACCATGGATCCGAAAAGAGTGGCAACAGTCACTTATTGGACCACAGCGACCAACGTTCAAGTCGTCCAATCTTCGTAAGCTTCTATTATTACTATTGACGTTTCGTACAGGATTACGCCCGAGTCTCAGCGCCTCTCTGTGACCTCACTCGAAAAGAAAACGAGTGGCGGTGGGGAGACAACGAATAAGAAGCATTCTCACCTTTGCGGAATGCTCTAACCTCGGCGATAGCCCTACGATTAGCCGATCCAATAGTGCACTACACCATGGCTATGGATGCCTCAGATCGGGCCATCGACACAGTCCTCTTGCAAGATCGCGGCAATGGCGAACAACCGGTCACATACATGTCTCGAAAGCTACGACGACCGGAACTCAACTATGGCATACACGCGAAAGAGATCATGTGGTTGTACATGCATTTAAGACATGTCGATTTTATCTTGAATGCCACCGATGCATCATATGCACCGACCATCATGCTCTGAAAGGATTAAAACCGTAGCCAAACCTCAGTCAACGCCAAACCCGATGGATGGAGCTCCTTGAATCTGGGTTCAACTACGATATCGAGTACCGGCTAGGCAAAATCAATCCAGCACACGCACTAAGCCGTCGACTAGATATGGTGGCTAAGGCAGCAACGCTACAGGTGTAAGGAACCATATCTTGAGTGGCTATTCACGTGAGGCTACAACCAGCATGGCAGATACGACAAGGCAAAACCTTGCTACGATGCACCCTATTCGCAATTTCAATTCACACGCCGGGTGGTCGTTTTCCCGAACAACGAACTTCACTGTATGCTGGTTGAAGAATGCCACGACACCGGTCCAGGTGGACACTTTAGAGAGGACAAGACACTAAAGAAGCTCCTAGAAAACTACTAGTGGGACAGGATGCAATCCAAGCTGGCCAACTTCTGAAAATCTTGCGACACAAGTCAGCGGTAACAATCCCGTCGCACGCTGCCACTCGGACTTCTACAACCGCTTCCTATTCCGATGAAATCATGGGCTAACATCTCCATGGACTTTGTCATGGGACTGCCGGTCACACCCGAGGGATATGTTGCAATCCTCGTGGTTGTCGAAATTTTTTCCAAAGAATCCCATTTTATCCCAACAACGACCACTGTCACCGCTGAGGGGACATCACGACTACCCTACTGATCTTTGATTTCGATAATAAATATCTTTGAGGCAAAACTTTTGTTTCATCGTCGAAAGTTTAAGGTCCACCCTAATTAATTCTATTTTGTGACAATAAAGAAATTATTAGACAGAACCCCGTGTTTTCACATTTGTATTGTTACTAGTTGAACTTTACCACAGATATTCCGCAGTCTTGGTGCACGTCTGGTTGGCGCGCCAGATCTGCGTCGCAGACTGGCAGTGTCACCAGTGTCAGCCCAGCCTCACACGTCAGATCGAACACATTTGTGCTCTATCTGACGCGTCAGGCTAGTCATTCGCGACTTTCGCGCCAGACAGGCGAGGTCGCTCGCCGCTTATGGCAGCGTTGAACCTGTTTGACGACGAATGTACAGAGCAGGTTTTTCCGTTGAACGAAAGTTTAAGTACCACCCAAACAATTTATTTAGTGAAAATATTAATTGAACTTAAAGATCACTTAATTCGAGTCTTCTTAATGATCGAAAGTAAAGATCAATAGGGTATATTTAAACATCATGCGGCTACACGGCGTGTCGAGAACCATCACGAACAACAGAGACGGTCGATTCACAAGTCGTTCTTAGTGCATGAATCGGTACGAAAGCCGGATCCAACTTTCATCGGCGTTTAATCGTGAAACTGTCGGCCAAACTGAGCGGACCAAGAGGCTCAAATAACTTCTCCAAACGCCATGCAAACCTCACGGGACGAATTGGGCATACAAACTATCGACCGTCGAAATCACATAAAATTCGACAATAACCACCGCGACGGGAAAAACTTCATCTTAAGTGGTGCATGGCGAACTTCCCACCACACCTGAAGGAATACACAACCAAAGCAACATGTATGCGGTTGATGTCCAACGCCGCGACTTTACCTCCATCTGGGAAGAAACACGACACACCCTCATGAAGACGCAATTTGTGATGAAGCGAGCAGCTGATCGACATCGCAACGACAATGTTTTCGCTGCCGGCGACAAAGTCCTCGGTGCAGGCAATATCAAGCTTCACGGAGCCAACTATGCAAAGCTCAAACTCTGATGGTTGGGACCGTTTGAGATCGAGCGCATGCAAACCCTTGGGCATTGATGATGTGGAAAGACAACAACATCTTGTCAAGTGGCACACCTACGACGCCATGCATAACAGCTAGGAACTCTATGACAATGTCCGAGATGTCGATCATATGATCGATGACTACTACCGCCGTCACCGGGCCACAACAATGTGTGCGCCGGGACATCGCGACTAAGAGGGGGGGAAGTGTTACGTCCCACACGTACATAGTCCCTAATCTTTTTGAATAGGCATTTTTGTTACTACGCAAATAGCCCGCCGCATCGTGAGACCTCGATATTCACTCCGACACTCGAGGGCAAACCAGGCAACTACCCTCGCCCCCAGTGAACCTTCCCGAACCTCCTTACAAGTTTGGCCACTCGCAAATCTATGACAGAAAAAACACGACCTTTCGGTCGACTCTACGCACCAAGACGAGTCTAGATTTATGAAGATGCATCGCGCATCTTCATCGTCGATTCTCGAAGCCCCCCAATTTCTTGGTGGACCTTCTCGAATCTGACCACTCACGACACGACTCCACGCACGTCGCTCGAAAATCAACCCAACAACCCCGCCTATGCCTCATTCGTAATATGACACTTGTATACATATACATATATATATATGTTTGATCTTTTTTACACTTGTCATTGAAGTACACCTACCGCTTGTTACAAATTGCTCAAGTGTCCCAAATTCTAAAGTGTGTTTGCCTCGCAACTTGTACCTGCTCACCATCTACGCTTCGTTCAGCATAACAAACACGTTGCTGAGCAAACAGAAGTGGCATATGCGAGTTGCAAATGCTGCTCCTCAAGAATGTTTGCCGAATAGTTTATGCCTAGAGGCATGGATGTGCGACTTCTCTGTTCACGTTAAGGTTAGGGGCAAAATGACCATTTACCCGCCGGTTTGGACAACAAGCCTGACCCCCCTCCCCCCTCGCTCGGAGTAATAAGCCCCATCTACCCGTGTGTCAGAACGATAAGCTTGATCGGCCCTTTCTACACAGACGCAGGTTTGCAGGCGTAGAAAATCAACGATATACCCCTCTCGTTTGCCAAAAGATAGCATGTCGACGTTGCATGGATGGGGCGTCAACATTATGAAGTCACATTTTTTACCCAATTATCACAAGCTCGTTAATAAAAGGGGTTGTGATTTTTTGTTAGTGGTTTTAAGGGATTTTGCATAGGGGATCTGAGACTCCCCATGCGTTGAAGGGGGACCTTCTACGCCTTGTAGGTAGGCGTAGTTGCTAGGCTAGCAAGAAAGCAGGTGACAAACAACAACGTACGCCATGGATCAGGGAACGCTCACGACTTAGAAAATGTAGTAACAAGTCACAGCTTGACAAGCGAGTGAGTGTGAGCGAGGTGGTGAGAGCCAGTTGACCGGGCCACCCACGCGAGACAATCGTCGTGGGGCCCGGACGCCACCCAGGGATCGAACCCGACCCTGGAGAAAACGAGCTCCAGGCAGTTTCTCACACACCGGCACAAGCCGGACGTGTGGTCCCGAGGGATCAGCATCCCGGTTCACCACTCTAGGAACATGCAAGCATGCAATCAACTAACAAGCATGCATTCCCACAAGTTGTATCCCCTTTTAGTATATGAGTGTATTACTAAACTAAGGCATGTGACAAGACTGGTGCTGAAGCCACCACTTGGCAGCTTGAGGGAGGCACATCCTCTGTGTTCTTCATGCTGCACCACAGTCTTGCACCAGGGAGCCTTAATCCAGATCAATCACCTGCAGTGGTGAGGTGTGTGCATGAATGGAGACAAGAGGGCACTTGCACGTGTTTGTGACAATAACCAACACTCCCCCATGACCCACAGGCGAACAGGCCTCACACACACGAAAACATGGAACGAGGTGAACAACACAGGGATCACATCAACCGGCGGCATCACGAGAGCGCAGCAAGCCAACAGCATGCACGGCCGCTTTGAACATTCCACTGTTGAGCGCTTTGGTGAGAAAGTCTGCACGCTGTTGACGAGTGTCGACCCAGACGACCTGAACTTCACCAGCAGCAATGCGCTCGTGTACAAAGTGATGCTCAATGTTGATGTGCTTAGTGCGAGAGTGATGCATGCTATCGTGCTCAGCGATTGCCTTCGCACTCTGGTTGTCATAGCGCAGGGTGATTCAATGAATGGGAACACGCAACTGCTGCAACAAGCGGGACAGCCAAACACTCTCACACGTACCTGCACCCAGTGCCACATACTCTGCCTCACTGGAGCTCCTAGCAACACAACCCTGTTTTCCACTCTTCCAGGAGACTGCACTCCCCCCGACGAGGAAGATATAACCAGTGCGGCTGCGAGCATCTGTGTCATGTGCCCAGTCGCTGTCTGTGTAGCCGTCAACGACTACAGAGGGCTGAGCACGGTAGCACAGTCCTACGCGTGCAGTGGACAACGTGTAGCCGACGACGCGCAGTGCGGCCTCGAGATGCTTCTGCCGAGGCTGCTGTGAGAACTGGGCAAGGAAGTTGACCGCGAAGGCCGCATCTGCCCTAGTGGTGGTGGCGAGATTCATGAGGGAGCCGACAACACTAAGGTAGTCGGTGACGTCGACAGGCTCTCCCAGCTGTGCTGAGTCCAATGACTTCAGCAGGCGCTGACCTGCTGGAGTCATTGGTGTGGACGCGGTGGGAACGTCTGCGAGCATAGGAGCAAAACGCTCCCCCAGCGTGCGTATGTACGCGGCCTGGTGCACGTGCAGGGTGCGACGCTGACAATCACGCTCAAGCTCCATCCCCAAAAACACCCGTGCAGGACCTAGGTCCTTCATCTTGTACACAGACTGCAGCAGGTCTTTCACTGACTGGACAGCTGCCGGGCTGGGTGAGGCAATGAGCAGGTCATCAACATAGACCAACACTGCCATAAACGGCTCTGAGGGGGCGCTCAAGAAGAGCGCTGGATGGACCGTGCTGCGACGGTAACCTCCACGCTCGAGAGTCGAGGAGATCTCCATGTTCCAGCATCGCAGAGACTGCTTGAGCCCGTAGAGGGCTTTACGCAGTCTCTAGACCTTGCTTGTGCCATCGGTGAAGCCAGGAGCTGGATCATGTAGATCTCTTCATCGAACTTCCCGTGCAAGAAGGCGTTGTTGACTTCCATCTGCTCCAGTTCCCAGTCGTGCTGGGCGACGAGACTCGAGAGTGCTCAAGCCGTGGTGTATCTCCCGACCGGTGCAAAGGTCTCATCAAAGTCAACGCCGGGGATCTGGGAGAACCCCTTTCCTGTGAGACGTGCTTTGTACCGGTCGACAGTTCCATCGGGCTTCAGCTTGCGCCGAAGGACCCATCGGGCGGAGACTGCCTTGCGACCTGCAGGCAGATCCACTAGCTCAAAGACTCCATGATCTTGGAGGGCTGTGAGCTCCTCCTGCATGGCCTTCTCCCAGAGGTCATCGTCTGCTGCCTCACGAGCCTGTCGGACAGTGGTGGGCTCAGGAGGGAGAGTGGGGAGGCCAGCGGCCGCAAAGCATGCGGCGACATAACCAGCGTCAGAAGACTCAAGAGCACTGTGAAACTCGTGGGCTACAAGAGCATAGCCAACTGCAGAGTTTGGGTGTACAACACTCACAGATAGGCCCAGTGCATCAAGGCCGGCGGGGCGCGCTGACGGACCAGCTGTGGAGGGTGTGGCTCTCGAGCGAGTGACTCGCTGAGAGGCAGTGGATGAGCCTGCCGGGAGAGGCTCAGTGCGCACCCTAGAAGAGGAGGGCTGAGAGGAGGGAAGAGCACGAAGTCTCCCCCCACGAGTATAAGGCTCTGGGCAAGGGGGCCGAACCTGAGGCTCACCGCCTGCAGTGGTGTCAAGCACCGGAGAAACTGCAGGGCCAGGGGATGAGATGGAAGTGGAGCGAGCAGTGGACTGTGTGGGAGTGGGTGCCGAGTGTGAGGACTCGGGAATGGCGGTAGACGCCAAGGACACAGGGCTGTCGGCTGAGGACAAGGGTGACTCGGACTCCAAGGAGGGCGCTGAGGCCCCTGACCTGGAGGAGACTGAGTCCTCGTCACTGTCCGTAGGAGTGACAACAGGGGACGCTGTCTGAGGAGAAGACGTGGACGCACGGAGATCGGAGGCTGGAATAGACCCACCCCCCCCAAGCCGACGAAGCGAGGAGAGAGACGACGGATGAGGGACATGGGACAGGTCACGGGGAAAGACATCCTCAAAGAGGAGGGCGTCACGCGACTCGATGACACGGGAGCGGTCGGGGTCCCAGAAATGCCATGCCTTAGACATGGCAGAGATGCCAAGAAACGTGGAGAGGCGCGCACGAGGACTCAGTTTGCCATCACGAGAGTCCTCTGGCAACCAGACAGCAGCCACACAACCCCAGACACGAGCCAGACGGAGGTCAGCACGGCGGCCATACCAGCGCTCAAAGGGGGTGATGTGGCAAGGAAGGGGACCGTGGGGGACACGGTTCCATACCCAGGTCATGTAGCACATGGCCTCAAAGGAAAAGACGGAAGAGAGGGAGGACTCGCTGAGGAGAGTACGAACTCCATCAGCGAGGGTGCGATTCCAGCGTTCCGAGACATCGTTCTGCTGGGGTGTGTAAGGTGCCGAGGGCTCCATACACACCCCACGAGAGGTGAGAAAGCGAGCGGTGGGACCCATGAACTCGCCACCACGGTCACAGCGAAAGACTTTGAGCCGGCGACCACAGGCCAGTTCAGCCTGTGGTAGCCACGACTCAAGTGTGGAACAGACGTCACTCTTTTGCCGAAGGGCAAAAACCCAGCGCATCCGAGAGAAATCGTCTGTGAGACA
>SZWC01022609.1:9244-21515 GCA_023375785.1 Penium margaritaceum
CCCCCAGCCAAGCCCCCCCGCTGCTAGGACAAGGACTGTGTGATTATGTCCCTCCACACCTACTAGATTTGAACTTGCTCCCTTTTGATAACGCAACTGAGCACACACATGAAGAACCTCAGAAAAGTGCCCACACTCACACAAGCACAGCGACTGGAGACACCTCTTTGGATGGAGACAACATTTCAATCTTTCATTTCAACTGCAATGGCCTGAACAATGCAAGAAAACACAAACACATCCAGATCTTCCTCTCTGAATGTAAACCTAATGTGTGTATAGCCACAAACACAAGAATAGAACATCATAACACACTACAATACTCCCCGTTGCAGAGCACTTACACACTCCACCACAACAACGCATCATCCTCTCGCCATGGCGGCATTCTCGTAGGAGTAACCAATCAGACACAATGTAAAGCAACCTACGTGAGAGGCCGCATTACGCACTCCACAATCACCAAACATGGCACGGAACTACGCATCACATCAATCTATGCCCCCCGCAACCCTCTGAACGACGCAAGTTTTGGGAAACGTTGCACCAAGAACTAACCATGTACAACCCACACGTACTCATAGGTGAATTCAACTGCACCACATCAGACTTTGACAGATACCCCATCACACCTACACGAGAAAGAACGTTGCAACTGGTCCTTGACCACCACCAACTCCAAGACACCTTTCGAAAGATACATCAAACATCACGCGAATACACCTTCCACTCGCAAGCTCACGACACACTCTCCCGGATCGATCGGATCTACACCCTAAACAATCTTCCTTTTTCCATCACCCGCATCGAACACAAACCTCTCCCGACATGCCTCAGCGACCACATCGCCGGAAATTGNTCGGTAGAAACCTCGTCTTTGATGGAGATCAACGCTATCGATCAACGCAATCAACATCGCCACTAGACTTGCGTGAAGCCGGGTCATATGTAATACGACTGCCTCAAGTGAAAACAACAAGCCAAAAAGGGTGGAAGTCGCAAAAAAATGGTGAGGAGTCAGGAAACGACAAAGGACAGGAGTTTACCGCGAGGCTCCTATCCGGTGAGAAACATCTCCGTCTAAAAAGTAAGTCCCTACATCCTTGCTCCCCACCCTCCCGCACCCCAATCCCCCCGGCCCAAGCTACCCCTCCTCATACCTCCACTCCCCCCTCCTACTCAATCTTGGATGATGAATTCCCCCATCTTTACAGCCCCACTGCCCCATGCACCTTGTTTCTGCTAGATGAATGCAATCGAGATGCTAGACAGCTCATCCCCAAACACACACACCTCGCACACCCCCCCCCCTCTCCCCCCAATCTCACTCAAATCTGGTCAAAAGCACCCATGGCCTGCCCTACCCGCTCTTGAAATGTACCCCCCCCCACCACTCACACCCCCCCCCACACTCCCCNATCAAACATCACGCGAATACACCTTCCACTCGCAAGCTCACGACACACTCTCCCGGATCGATCGGATCTACACCCTAAACAATCTTCCTTTTTCCATCACCCGCATCGAACACAAACCTCTCCCGACATGCCTCAGCGACCACATCGCCGGAAATTGCCTCACACTCTACTTTACAACCCAAGGGATGACCAAAGGCCCCGGATACTGGAGACTTAACACGTCCCTACTCCAAAACCATGGACGCAACGCCTTATCAAAGCTACACCGGCAACAAATTGGGCCACTAAAAAAAACCATTATAAAAAAACTCAAGCAGTTCAGTCGACAAGAATCCACACAGGTGAAGAAGACCATTGCCCATCTTGAACACCGAATCATTCAATACCAGCAAAATTCGCACCCCACACCAGACCTAAATGCTCCAAACCAAGCACAATCACTCCACCAAAATCTCAACCAATACATCCTACACAAGGCGAAATTCCTCACGGAGGTTGCAAAACTACGATGGAATACCCAAGCGACCACACCATCCTCCATGCTCACAAATCGCATCCGCTTTCGCAAAGCTCAAACTCTCATAACCAACATCACCTCCTCCATCGGAGGAACTCCCAACACTCAAGAGGCCATAGTCCAAGAAGCCACCTGCTTCTTTGAACAAATATACAAACGACCAGACCATGCTGTGTCTCACGACATCCTTCTCCCCCTACGACTACGCAAACGCCTCCCGCAACATACTTTCTCCCGACTCCAAGCCCCCATCACACGCTGTGAACTCGTGTACGCAACTCTCTCTTAAGCTTCCCACAAGGCCCCTGGGCCCGACGGACTCCCTGGAGAATTCTACAAAAACCATCCTCCCCGAAACAGAGAACGCTGACCTCCTCCTCTGCAACTACAATGACCTCTTCACCAACCCTCACCTCCACCCCAACTTCAACACCGAAATCACCATCCTGCTCCACAAAAAAGACGACCTCAAGCTTTTGACAAACTACAGACCCATCTCCCTTTTGAACGTTGAATACAAAATCATCACCAAAATACTCTCTGAACGTCTCAAATTGGCACTCTCATACATCATAAACCAAGACCAATCAGGGTTTGTTCTAGGTCGGAACATCCAACACAATCTCACGCAACTACAAGACATTCATCATTGGGCTACCGCAAGAAAAACCCCCCTCTATTACCTCACAACGGATTTCAAAAAAGCCTACGATTCCCTCAACAGAGAATTCCTATTCACCACCCTCGCCCACCTCGGCCTCCCACACTACTTCATCAAATGGGTCCAACTCCTACTCTGTAACACCAACACTCAACTCCTCATAAACAGCCACCTCACCCCCATCGTGACACTCCACTCTGGTGTGCGGCAAGGATGCCCACTGGCCCCCACCCTGTTTATCTGTGCAATGGAACCCATAGCCGACTTCCTCTGCGAACGGCTCCCAGGCATCCATCTCACACCACAAACAAAATGCACCTTTGTAGGGTACGCGGACGACGCCACAATCCTCCTCCGCTCCGAAGATGACATCGAGAAATGCAGTAGGACCCTACGCACCATCGCCAAAACCACCGGACTCCGAACCAATGCCCGCAAAACCCTCATCCTCCCCATCGATGAGCACACACCCGTCCCATCAGCCGCCCCGTATACTGTCACCAATGGACCCATTCGCATTCTCGGCATTCTATTCAGCAGCAACTTCACCCCCTCGGACACATGGCAACCCATCCTCCAGCGCATCAAGAACGCCATTCCTCTCTCGAACAACTTTCGAGCGCCTGTACGAACCAAGATAGTCGCCATTAACAACTATCTTAACCCGAAGTTCCTCTACTACTTGTACACAGTCCCACCCTCGATGAATCTCCTCAGCAGCCTTGAGGCTACCCTCCTTCAGTTCATCTCCAGTCACAAATCCCCGGCCGACCGCAGAGGTCCATCCGCATTTACTCACGCGGTACCGCCACCACACCAGTAGGCCAACAAGGTCTCGGCCTTAAATGGCCTGCTACATTAATGGCCGCCCAGAGCGCCAAATGGATATACGACTTCTACCGCCCAGGACAACATGAATGGAAATACACCCGCATACACAACCAGCGCCTCCCAAAGTCCAGCCACTTCTCCCTTTCCCACCCAGCCATCTTATGGCTTCGCTCGCTCACCTGCCATGAAAAGTGGATCCTTGCCTTTCAATACTTCTTCCAAACACAACCTGAGATAAAACCCCCAAACCTCATCCAAACTGAAATTGCTGAAGAATACCTAGCATATAACCCTTTACTAACAAAACCCGACGGAACGCCATTCGGCCACGCACAAAAGGAGTGCTTTCTTCTCACCACGGAACTCCAAGTTAAACATCTCTTCTCACAAGATCTCCGCGACAACCTCCGTCCACCACTAACCCCATCACAACTCACCGTCCTGGACACCGTTGTCGACCACCTCCCCCTGGCCTGGCAACGCACAATGCTCAACCGCCCTACGTTCCAAGACATCCTCCAATACACCAAATACGTCACCCTCTCTTCCCTCTGCGGTCTTCCAATAACAATCGGCTATAAAATCAAAACACATCAAGAACCATACCTTGCGGCCCCAAAACAGATCGACACCGTCTCTGGGAGAGTCGAACCCCACCCATGGCTCTCTACCACCAACCTTGACCCACAACACGTCACCCCAATCTATTGCAAAATTTGCACTCTCATATCCATCCCCACCCTGCCAAACATACCGTGCCATCGAGTAGGTACATCAAAAAGCTCACAGGGCGAACTATTCAACAAACTACTCTCCTTAACAAAACCCACCCCCACTTACCAGCTCTCTTGGACAAGGCACTTCCCCACGATGCCTCAAAATTGGACAATCATTAAAAAAACTGATATCCCTCCCCATCAACGTACGCACACAAGACGTCATGCTTCGTATCTTCCTGCAAAGCATCCAAGTAAACGCCTATTACAAATTTCTACCCCCGCCATCGTCCCCGAAATGCCCTAGATGCCCCGATGACGAAACCATCGAACACTGCTTCCTCCTTTGCCCCCATCTGAGACCCCTCACTCAAAGGTTGCTAACCATATACACTGTCCTTTTCCCTAAGAAAACACCCAACACCACAGACCTATTAATTGGACCCGTCGAATACCCCACACACCTCTTGTGGGAACTCATAAGGGCACATCTTTTTCAAGAAATCTGGCAAGAACGCTGGAGATCCCCTAAAAACAACCCCACCTCTAAGTTAACCCACACCGTCCCATCAACCCTCGAAGAAACAATCCACCTAAGCGCACAATTCATCCACTCCGGAAACAAAACGCGATCCAAACGGAACCACACACACCTGCTTCTTTGGACCTCCCCGTTCTGCAATGCAGCACGCGGGCAAGGACACCACACACTATACCTCTCAAAAAGATTCCGCCTATGGTGGAAACACTCCGGGTTATGCACACTGTAGTTTGGGGGGTCGGGCTCAATACCCGGGCTGATTTTGGTGTCATGGTGACTCTCCCTTCCCTCACTGGTTACGAGCAAGGGAACAAAAAAGAAAAAGAAAACTTACCCTTTTGTCCTGGCGTCGGACTGGTCATTCTAGGGTTGTTTATCCCGATAATTTTTATCTCGATAAGATAAAAGTTGCGATAATTTCTGTCACGATAGTTTATCTTTATCTTATCTTCCTTCTCTGAAGAATTATCTTTATCTTATCTTTGTCCTTCACGATAATTTTTTTTTATCGCCCATGAAATCGATAATAACCCTGTCTGAGTGGGATATTTATCCCCCGGCATGTGGATAGTTATCTTACATTGAGGGGATAATTATCTTTTCAGATAATTATCCCCTGCTCGGCGATAATTATTGCATTTTAGACGATAATTATCGCCTGATGGGCGATAATTATTGCCGAAATCCGATAATTATCCCTTGCTGGTCGATAATTATCGTCGATAAAAAGACCCCCCCTGGGGGCCAATTTATCGTTATCTTATCTTTATCGGGATAAGATAATTTTCGATAATGACGGGGATAATTATCGAAATTATGTAGATAAAAACGGAAAGATAATTATCCCCACCCACCCTAGGTCATTCCGTACTATCCGGAGTCTGTCCGAACATCTAGGTCCATGTCCATGAATTTTATTCTGGGCCGACCCTCATTTCCGTCCTCGGACGTGGGGGGGCATACATTCTGACAAATCCTTGCACCCTAATTGGTGGATATGTCAGGAAAACGACTGATCCACCAATCACGGTTTTCTTCAGCATCTTTTGGCACGCGAAGCGATTGTAATAGGGTTACTATGTAACCCAAAAACCAGAAGGACCTGGCCTTGTTCGACCTTACGTACTTCCTTCCTTAACCGTCCAGCCGTCTTCTGCCGGCCGGCGAAGCCATTGTTCCAGCGTGCCACGATGAAACGGTGGACGGGACGTCAACCATGGATGTTGACATCACGCTGGACGCACCGAATTTGCATACCATGCAGCATACCATCCAAGCAGTTGTGTCGACGCACGAGAGAAAAGGACGGCAAGGCTGCTAAGTAGTTCTATCTTTCGCAAACCCTCGCCATGACATATTTGACTTTTGCCAATGTCTCGAACTGCTGGCGCGCACAGTATAGCGAAGCGGTTGTATGGACAGCACAACCAGCATGTATGTTTTGTATCTTCGAAGGGAGACGCAGCAAAGTTGGCCCTCCATGCAATGTCGAGGATGAGCCAACGTTAACAAACCCACGTCAGCACTACGGACCGCATGACCCAGACGCCCTCCCACTTTCCCGCCCTGCTGCCGCCGCCGCACGTCTGCCAGGCCCTCGTCTGCATAGAAAAGCATTTTTTCGCCCTGTGGCTCGCCTCTTTCGTCCTGTACTGTCAAGGGCACGACCTTCCCTGCTGAATCGCGAGTGACGTGATCTCTGTGGAAGTGACGCGATCGCTCACCAAGAGCTCCAGGCTACGCATGGCCGTACGCTCACTGCAGCGTCGCAGTGCCGCCGAGTCCAAATCTTCAGTGCGGTAGACCCGCCAGGTCCTGTCGCTGACTCGAAGTTGAGCGGCTGCTCCTGAGGCGGTTCGAACTGACTGACTGCAGCACGTGGCAAACTGGAGTGAGCTACACTGAATGTCCAAGTTGCTGTTGGACTGAAGCAGGGCAAAAGCACGATGCTCGTGCACAGGTGAAGGCTTTGTGCATCGGCTTAAAAGCAAGACGAAGAGATGGATGATTATCGGAAGGAGGAGCAAGAACAAGCGCAGGATCACAAAGAGGAGCATGAGTAGGAGCAGAAGAAGCAGCTTAAGGAACCTAAGGAGATCGCAGAGTTTGTTTTTCCGAGGGACAGCAAGACGTGCAGCCACGGCAGCGGCAGGTTCAAATCTGTGAGGGGGTTGCATTGATAGTGGCAGCCGCAGCTTCAACAGCCGCAGCGGCAACAGAAGCAGCCGCAACGGCAGGAGCAAGGGCAACTGCAGCAGCGGGGGCAATTGCAAGCGTCTGGTTGTTTTGCACTATTTTATCTGGATCAATCTGCGTGTAACCCCATCCAAAGCCTGACCATCGAGTTTTTTGCGTTCAGCAGGTGCGTGCGCTTTCTTTCCTTGCCTTCAACAATGAAGGCATGAACTGATTTTCCAAGTCACTTTATGTTCTGGTCTGTGTGAACTATCCCAGCCGGAGGAATGAATACCATGCCACTCTTATGTTTCTCCAACACGTGAAAGCGTCGACAGCACAACGTCCCTTACTGCCATCCACCAGCTAAAAGGAAGAGTCTGAGAGAGTTCCATCCACAGCCCGAGAGCAGGACTTGGCTGCTACTGTACACCGCATCTGCCACCCATGCAGCGATGCGTGCTGCAGCCACGTTGCTGCTGCTTATGTGTACATTCCCTCTCGGATGTTGGGATGCTGGCAACCCTGCTTCGTCGTTGCCAACAGGGTTGTCGTTGCCGTCGCCGCCGCCGCCGCCGCCGCCGCCGCCGCCGCCGCCGCCGCCGTCGTCGTCGTCGTCGTCGTCGTCGTCGTCGTCGTCGTCGTCGTCGTCGTCGTCGTCGTCGTTGCTGTCGTTGTCGTCATTGTCACTATTGTTCTTGTCTCCGTCGTCATCGTCGTTGGCATCAACATTGCTGTCGTCTTGGTTTGTTGTGGTCGTTGTGGCTGTCGTGGTCGTTATGGTTGTTATGGTCGTTATGGTCATTGTCATCATCATCGTTGTCGTTGTCGACAACGATGACAGTCGTTGCCATCTCCGAAGCCGGTGCTGCCTTATCTGCTGCTGCTGCGGCAGCCAAAGTTGCCACCTGCACCATCACTGTCAATGCCATCGCTGCCAGGGTCAGCGGCGGCATCGTCCTTGTCGTCTTTCTTGTTGTCATCGTCGTCGTATCTGCCGCTGCTGCTGCTGCTGCCGCCGCCGTCACCGTCATCGTTGTCGTCATCGCCATCGTCGTCATCTTCGTCGCCTTCGCCTGCGCTGTCGTTGTCGTCGTCGTCGTCGTCGCCGCCGCCGCCGCCGCCGCCGCCGTCGTCGTCGTCGTCGTCGTCGTCGTCGTCGTCGTCGTCGTCGTCGTCGTCGTCGTCATTGTCGTCGTCGTCGTCGTCGTCGTCGTCGTCGTCGTCGTCATCGTCGTCGTCATCGCCGCCGCCGCCGCCGTCGTCATCGTCGTCGTCGTCGTCATCGTTTTCGTCATCGTCGTCCTCTTCGTCGCCGTCGCCATCGCTGTCGTCGTCGTCGTCGTCGTCATCATCGTCGTCGGCATCGGCGTCGGCGTCAGCGTCGGCGTCCGCGTTGGTGTCGGCGTCTGCGTCGGCGTCGGCGTCGGCGTCGGCGTCGGCGTCGGCGTCGGCGTCGGCGTCGGCGTCGGCGTCGGCGTCGGCGTCGGCGTCGGCGTCGGCGTCGGCGTCGGCGTCGGCATCGGCATCGTCACCGTCACCGTCGTCGTCGTCGTCGTCGTCGTCGTCGTCGTCGTCGTCGTCGTCGTCGTCGTCGTCGTCGTCGTCGTCGTCATCATCGCCGTCGTCGTCGCCATCGTCGTCGTCGTCGTCGTCCTCGGCCTCGTCGTTGTCGTCGTCGTCGGCGGCGGCGGCGGCGGCAGGGCTGTTAGACCAGATCGGATTCGGATTATCCGAATCCGATCTGAAAATATCCGAATCCGATCTGAATCCGATGTGAAAGTTCGGATTCAAATCCGATCCGATCCGATCTGAATTTTTTTGAAACCGAAACCGATCCGATCCGAAGTATGTACTTCGGATCAGATCGGTTTCAGTTCGGATTACATCGGATAGTTAAGTTTTAGATTGGATTCACTTCGGATACCTGCGGTTTACAGCTTCTTCAGATCGGATTAGACAATTTCACTTCGGATTTGAGTGCTGCTGCTGCAAACTGCAAACCGCAGTTGCTGCTGCTGCTGCAAACTGGTGCTGCTAATGCGCACGCACTGCTGCTGCTGCTGCTGCTGCTGCAAACTGCTGCTGCTGCTGCTGCTGCTGCTGCTGCAAAATGCAAACTGCTACTGCTGCTGCTGCAAACTGCTGCTGCTAATGCGCTCTGCTGCTGCTGCTGCAAACTGCTGCTGCTACTGCTGCTGCTGCAAACTGCTGGTGCTATTGCTGCTGCTGCTGCTGCTGCTGCTGCAAACTGCTGCTGCTGCTGCTGCTGCTGCAAACTGCAAACTTCATTGTAGTCTGCCGTCAACCACGCGACACCGCCAATAAGTCTCGCCCAGCAGACTTATTGGCGGTGTCGGATAGTTGGCAGTTCAGATCAGTTTCTGTTCCGAAACCGATCTGAAAACTGCACTATCCGATCATTGCACAGTTCGGTTTTTCACAAACCGAACTGTGCAATGTTCGGATCGGATCGGATAGAAACCGATCCGATCCGATCTGATCGTCAGCGAGACCGAAACCGATCCGATCCGATCTGATCGGATCCGAAACCGATCCGACGATACTTCGGATCGGTTTCGGATCGGTTAGTGCATTCAGATCGGATTCGGATGCACTATCCGATCCGGTCTAACAGCCCTGGGCGGCGGCGGCGTCGGCGGCGGCGGCGTCGGCATCAGCGTTGGCGTCAGTGTCGGCGTCGGTTTCGGCATCGGCGTCATCGTCATTGTTGGCATCGTCGTTGTCATCGTCATTGTTGGCATCGTCGTTGTCATCGTCGGTGTCCCGGCGCCGCCGTCATCGTCGGCATTGTCGCTGTCGTTGATGGCGGCGTCTGCGTTGTTGTCCTCGTCGTCGACATCGTCGGCGCTGTCGTCGTTGCTGTCGTTGATGGCGGCGGCGGTGTAGATGTCATTGTTGGCATTGGTGTCGTCGTTGATGTCGTCACTGTATTTGTCGTAGCTTTGGCTGCTACCAGCAATGGCGTTGTAGTTGTTGTCGTCTCTCTGCCCCCTTGAGAAGTTAGTATGAGTTTTTTATGTCCTATTGACAATTTGTTTTAACCTCCCACTCTTGGACTTTGCAAGTTGTTTTGCGATGAGACCTCGTTCTTTGTTATAGAGGTTTGTGCAGCCACCACAAGCATGTCTTTCTCTCTGTCTAGGCTCGTCATGCTGATGCTTGGATCATGAGTAGGCTGATCTTTGGCAAATCTCTGAGGGCAGTACATTCTGGGGGCTGGGCCGTGAATTCCATGGGAATGACCTCGTGCTTCGGCCTGTTCTTTGCCACTGTCATCTGCAGTCGTGGCAGCACTTTGTGATGGTGGAAGCGTCCGAAATCGTCGGTGTAATTATTTCTTCCATGCCCTCATGCGCGCACCCCTTAGAGACTTTATTGCAATCTCCATCTTGGCTCCACCAGCTTTGCCGCTGAGGTTGATTCGCTCCATGTCATTGCCGTTGTCAACCTTCATTTCTGCGTGGGCGACCATAGCATCACCACCACATCATGGTGACTCTTCTCTTGAGCCAAGGGGAGAGTAACCGTCCCTATTGAGAATAAGGTTGTTTTCATCCCGAAAAATTTATCCCGATAAGATAAAATTGCATGATAAAATGTTGCATGATTTTTTCTCTTTATCTTATCTTTCGTGGTCAGACGATGTATTCATCTTATCTTTATCCTCCACGATAATATCCCCCACGGACGATCATTATCCTTTTCCATCCACGATAATTATCCCCAACCGAACGATAATTATCCCCTTCAAGGACGACATTTGTCCCCGCCCAAGACAATAATTTTCCCCACGCACGTTCACTCACTCACATAGTACAACAGTGAAAAAAGGGTGAAAAGGGAGGAGGGGGGAGGGGAGAGTTTGGGGATGGAGAAGGAGATTGATGCAATGGTAGCTGGATAGGAGTGCGGAGAGGGTAGGTGGCTAAGTCTGCAGCTGCTGCTGCGGCGGCATAGGAGAAGCGCTCGCGGCGGAGGGAGCCGCGTCTCCCAACCATTGCCGCAGCTCCCAACCATTGCCGCAGCTCCCAACCATTGCCGCGTCTCCCAACAATTGCCGCAGCTCCCCCGGGCGAGGGAACTCCCCACAGCCTTGACTTTGTCCAGAGCTTGCTGGACATAGTCTCGCACTTGTGGTGGTGGTGGGGGTGTGCCTCCCATGGCGACGTCGACGCTTCTGTGCTGCTGCTGCTGTTCCTGTTGCTGTGCTGCTGCTGCTGCTTGCTTGCTGTGTGTGCAGGTACAACTGTGGAGTTCACTCCAGGGTGAACTCCACACCCTGGAGTGAACTGGAGAGAGTAATGGCCAATAATGGCCAATAAGAAGCAAGAGTGGGGGTCTGTCAGCCCCTAAATGGGCGCCCAGATCCCCAGGCGCAGCGATAATTGTCGCCTGGGGATAAGAATCGTCAGGCGATAATTAGCGCCGCCGCAGCTCTATAATTATTGCCACTGGGCGATAATTATTGCCCAGCAGATGATAATCGTCGTCTGCTGGACAATAACTATTGCTCTCAGATGATAATTATCGCCCAGGGGCGACAATTTTCGCCGGTAAAAAGACCCCCTGGGGGGGGGGGGGGGGGTATCGTTGTCTTATCTTAATCGAGATAAGATGAAATACGAGGAAGCAGGAGGGGTTATCAATCGAAATTATCCAGATAAAATGGTGGAAGATAATTATCCCCACCCACCCTAGTTGAGAATCTTGGTAGGCTTTGAAGTCGGCTCTAGAGTTCTTAGTTTTTTCTGTCATGTTAGATGGATGGATGAAGACACTCTTTTTGTTGGAGGCTGTCCGTTGCCGTCGTTCCTCCGATCTGTACGGCTTTGTGCACAGATACCACACGAGAGGCTCCAGTGCATCGATTGTGACCCAGCCCTTGGATTCTTTCAAGCCACTGACACCAGCAGACCTCTTCTCCAGTCGTCTATGCGCTCTCTCTTTGCTGCCACTAGAGTTGCGACTTTTCATATCGATATCGAGAATATCGTCAATATCGATATCGTAATATCGATATCGATATTGATATCGATATCGTTCGATATCGATATCGATATCGATATTGACCCCCTGAGGGTCGATATCGATGTCAAAAAAAAAGATATCGATATCGAAAAATCGATATCAATATCGATATCGTCGATATCGATATCGATATCTCGATATCGCAACTCTAGCTGCCACTGCTGCCCTTCCCACATTGAATCTCCCTCTCACTTTTGGCCGCTGCATCTCTCCCAGTTCTGCGCTGCAGCTCTCCGTGTTCTGCGCTGCATCTCTCCGTGTTCTGCGCTGCATCTCTCCGTGTTCTGCGCTGCAGCTCTCCGTGTTCTGCGCTGCAGCTCTCCGTGTTCTGCGCTGCATCTCTCCGTGTTCTGCGCTGCA
>SZWC01022610.1:0-22912 GCA_023375785.1 Penium margaritaceum
GCGGGCGAGAGCCAATGCAGGGCAGGGGGCTGTGATTGTGGTCGTTGAGATGCTTGGTGATGTGGGTGAGACTACCTGTGCGGAAGTCAAACACCACATGCTTCTTGGCAGGACATGGGTTGCTGCACGGCTGTTTGGACCGCTTGCACTTGAAGTAGCACCTGCAACAAATCAGGAGACGCATTGGCCGAGAAAAAAAACATCAGACTTGAAAGAAGATCTCAACATTGGAACGCACGAGTGAGAACAAGAAAGACCACGAGAGATTCCAGTGAGGCCTGAGGCCATGTGGATCTGTCATGAAACAGAGAGAAGCTTAAGAAAAGAGTATTGGAAGGCAAACATGAGCCTTGGAAGCGCAAAACAAGCTCCAGAATAAAGAAACAGGTGGTCTACAAGAGGTGGAAGGCAGGAAGAGTAGGTATGCTTGCATAGCAGCCAGATTCGAAACGACAGGAAGGTTAGGAAGGAAAGGCGAGTTGGGAAGGCAGCAGGCTGGGAAAGCCATGATGCAAGACGTGGCTCGTTCTCCTCACACACCGCACAACATGTCTGTTGCCACCGACAGACTTCTCTCCGTATTTGAGCCACATGTAACCGTCGAAAGGGAGCCGTGGAATCTCAGCCCGCATTGCCTCCAGCTGTTCATGGAGAAACGCCAACTGTTGACGTTGCACCTCCTTTTCATGCTGCTGCTGCTGCTGCTGCTGTTGCTTCCACTTCTCCTGCTCTTGCTCCTGCTTCTGCTTCTGCTGCAGCTGCTGCTGGTCTTGCTGACTTTGCTTCTGTAGCTGCTGCTGTTGCTGTTGCACCTGCCGCTTCCATTCCTCCCAGTATGGCTTCCAATCTTCCTCCCGCTCCACCCCCTGCCACTGATAGCCCGGCTGCTGCTGGTGGTGGTGGTGGGATTCATGCTGCTGCTTCTCCGGCTGCTGCAAGGGGCATGCGGGACGCTTCCACCGCGGCTGTAGTTCCACGCACAGGCGCTTCGACACGTCTGCTATGGCAACATCTGTCGCCAACATCGGCCGCTTGCGGCTGGCCTGATCCCTGCATGTGAAAGGACAAGCGAGCGAAGGCTTCAGTGAATTATTTCGTTCACTTTCTCTGCACTCGAGCCCGCCCTAATTCACCGTAGTTGCGCTTGCGCAGCACAACTTGCACCAAAGACGAGATGTGGAGCACAACTTGTGCTTGCCAACTTGCACCAAGCACTGCTTGGTGCTAGTTGTGCCGTTGCCTGCGCCAGAGGATCGAAGGCCTTGCAGTGAGCGAACTGCAACGCCTTCGATCCTCTGGCCTGTGCCGCACAGCCCTATGCTCCCACGTCTACCTGTGAGGCACAATGGACTAGAGAGACAGGCTGGAATGGCATCTCATCTGAGGGAAGAGAACATTGCAGATTCTGTCGATCTGACGCCGAAGCACCTGCTGATGCTGCCGTGTTGCAAGGACTGTGGTCGGCGCTGGCAGCACCCTGCACAACGCTGCGCCGCGCTGCATCGTGGCTTCACTGCAGGCGGCAGTCAACCGACAACGTGGCGGTCCGCCACGGACCTGTGGCTTTAGCTTTAACAGCAGCAGCAGCGGCACCAGCAGCAGCAGCAGCAGCAGCAGCACCAGCACCAGCAGAAGACGAAGCTCAAAATCAGCATAAGTAACAGCAGCAAGACTGGTCTGGACGATGCACAGCCACTAACCACTGGGGCGCTGCAGGCGCGACTCCGACGCCGTTGCTTGCTGCTTGGTTGCTGTTTGCGCTGAGCAGCGCAAGGAGTTCCGCGTGCGGCATCATCTCTTTCAAGCCGTCAAAAGCTGTCGTTAGAGCCTTTCTCTCCAAGGCTTTTCCGCTGTGAACGTGAACGAGGACGAGAACCAGTGCAAGGGTAGGCGAAGAAGGGAGGAGGACGTGTGTGCAACCTTCAACCTTCGTTCTCTTTGACTAACAACTTAACGAACGTGATCGCGGTTGGGTGTGCGGGGCATGGGATGGGTCCGGTACGAGGCAGTCGCATCATACCGTCCAAGATGGCGCTATCCCTGCTACGCTGGCCGCCGGGCGATCGCTTTACAACCGTTCAGAAGATTCCAACAGGGCGGCCCGTAAAGCTGCAGGAGAACACAGGGTTCTACCTCTCGGAAGTACAGTGAATCCCACATCGGGCAGCGCGAGGAGGTCCGCTTTCGTCCTCTCTCCTTCAAACGGACGACGATTTTCTCTAGGTTCAGAACTCTCAATACCTTTCACTGGGAGGGATTTTCTGCCTGGACCATGTAAAAAACCGAAATGAAATCGTTGTTCCTTGCAACAGCTTGTCGAGCATCGCTTTACGATATTCCCATTAGGGGCGGTTGGATGGATCCCCCCGTCGTGAGGGGAGAAGCAGAAACTGTCAACTTTTTGGGGTAGGGGATCGTCCGGGTAGGGGTCCAGAGAGTAAGATAGTAAGGGTAGTATGGGTAACGCGGCAGTGGACCTGGCTGTCCTCGAAATCTGCGCTCCGCCGGCTTGCGAGTACGTTCTTCCGAGTGCGACTGCTGTCCGGTGGCTGTCCTCGAGGTTCGCGCGGATGCTCGAACAGGGCCCATGGGAGGCTTACATTGTACGACCATCGAGGATTGGAGGACATCGCAAGCGCTCGCGACGCTACACAAACGAACCCTAAAACGACTCGCCTGGGCTCACCGGAGAGGTGCGATTGGCGGTCTGGGCTGAAAAACCTCAATGCCGTCGAGTATCCGTGAAGAACTTGTGCTTGAAGGAAGCTACCACCCTCACCGTTGGAGGTTAACCGCAGTCAACAGAGGGACAGCAGGGACGGAAGCTCCACGGAGCTTCGAAAAGTGATCGAGTGCGAAATGATGGCGGGAAGGTAGGGGTTACCGTCTCGCTATCGTATAAGGGAGAAGGGGAATCAGATAATGATGATTGGCTTGAATCTAATGCTTCTTGCGTCAGAATCGAGGGCTGTTCGCGCATATCCTCCGAACATCCGTGCAAGATATTTAAGCGTTTCATGCACAATATCATGTCTCTCATACAGGGTGAAAAACATAGGTGGTCGTCGCGCAAAACTAACGATGTCCGGAAGGAAAACGGCTCCAAACATCTTGTAGGGGCAGGAGTTCTCGATATTTCTGAATCAATCGGGTTCCAAGATGCCAAATAAGAAGCGGAAATCCTGCGAAGCGCAGTTTCAGATGCATGCTTCTGAACAAGAACACAAAAATGACAGTACTTTACCAACACGAACAACCGGAAGCAAAGATACAAACAGTACCCTATGTAGAAGCGACAAACGCAGACCATCCGATACCAGAGTCGTCGATGCCGTCAGCAATAGCCGTTACAGTTCCAACCCCGACATCGTTCATTGGATAGATAGGTCGCGGCTGGGTATGGGTGAGTGGGAACATGATCGAATTTCAACACAATAATTACTCATCCACGATTTCACCCACCCACTTTCCGCCGATCGCCTCCGTGGATAGATTTGGGAGAGCGGATGCGATGTGGGTGTCGGACAGTACGGCCGCGGCTGAGAATGGGTGAGTGGGAACATGGTCAGATCCCACAAACGATTTCACCCACCCACGTTCAGTTTGCGATGTCAATATGCAGGTTATCGCTCGAAAATCGCTTTAAATCATTGTCGCAAATTATTTCACCTCGTATCTACGTGAAGCGACCTGACGGCCACAAGCCCTCTCGTGAGCTGAGGGACCGGCAATCTGAAGTTGTTCAAGTACTCCCACCCCTGCCCTCAACTCGCACCTTCTCTCTCACCGCAAAATCGGACGACGCAGCCTCAAACCCAGCAGTTTATCCTCTTCCTCTTATCTCCACAAAAAAAAGCCGTGACGGCCACTAGGCGGAGATGCTTTTGACGTCAGGCGTGGCTGTAGTGGACCGGAAAGTCCTTAGATTTGTCACCTTCTCGCGTCGGAACCATCGATCGAACAATGAAATTTTGGACACATGTGACGTCATCAAATAGGTGCGGTTTTAACATGTTCCCACTCACCCATTCCCAACCGCGGCCTATTTTTCGGCATGTTTTACAATGACGACTGGAAAATGCAGTGAACAGGTGCAATGGTGATTTCGAGAAGTCGTATGAAGAGCGTCCGATAGACGCATGTTTTTCCAAAATCGTCTTCGCACATAAAGTTCAACTTCCATCCTCGACCAGGCGGAGTTCCTGCCGGACACTTTCTGACACGAGTGACGGGAAAGTGGGTGGCTCGGCATGACTAACCCACTTTCTGGTCACAAAAGTTCCTCAATCTCTAGTCGCTGATGTCAGCAAGAACGTGAGCCTCGATCATGTTACCATTCCCAGCCATGGCACAAGTCTCCGTACACCATCTATGTCGGTTCAAATAACGAACAAAGAGAGGTATGCTAACGAACTTAAAGTACAAGCAGCCTCCAAAGCAATCTTACAAATACCTCTCCATGCCATCTCTAACCTCAAGAATGGAACAGTTTGGGCACCGAACCACAATACTTTGTTTCAATTTTAAGACATTGGAAAAAATTTCAATAGGTTTCTAACCCAAACACCTCGTTTCTCAAGTGTCTCACATATTGGTTGTGGTCGCGTCGCATGCTATGAGCGCAATCTTTTGAATGTACAATGAGTCAAATCCCGTCAAATGAGCCGTTAGAACAACCCCACCTCGTCCCACACTTTCACCATGGATGATTTACATCATATATGTCATGCACACCATGCACTTGATTGTCATAATCAACAGATCTACTTGAAGAAGAAAACTTAACTCAAAGAAATAATTCCTTCCATTTTCTTCTGGATGCCCGCGTCACATCTTTTGCCGTACATAAAGTGGAAATTTCCAAGGTGATGAATGGTTACTTTGACTCTGACTAGGACATTCCCAACAACTTTCAAACATGACGCGCAAGACAATGGCGACTACAAAAAACGAATTCTGTTTCTAAGTTTAAAACCTCCGTCTACTCCACAAAACACACATGAAGAAGACTTTAATTTATTTCTTTGCTTACAAAGCGTATGCCATGGGATTTCATAACATCAGAAATAAAGTGTTTCTAATCTGGTGTTATGAATGTACTCCATTTCTTACAAAAAACATTGTAATTGGATCCATAAAGCAACTCAAGAGATATGTCAACTTTGACAATCTGCACCACCTTCTATAGCATGGGTAGGGTTCCAAGAATATTCACCATGTTGATGCCATCAATGGAACTGATCGCTTCTTTTGCATCAACCCCAGCGGTCATAATGCATATGTCTGTCATCACCATTAGGTTTCACAAACTTTTCTAGAGGCATGCAACCTATACCTTCGTTTTATGATTCTAGAGGCTAGTTCCACAAGATAAAAACGATCATTTGTTATTTATAATGTGGTTTTTTCAGCCAATAACAAATAACATCCTTATGAATGCTTCTTTTCCAAAGAATGATGACCGTATCTCCCAAAACAACGAAGCATAATAATCAGCATAGGATGAAAAACAAATTGCCAAAGAAAAAAGCTCTTCCAAAATTTTCACTCGTTTTTATGATCATCAGTTCAGCTCCCTTCTAGAACAAAAAAGGAAGAGTTTCAAAATTTGAAATCAATTTTGCCTTTTCACAGACATATGAGCAAGGAAACACATCCCAAGGTGCACCAACAAAGCAAAAACCCCACAATCAAAACATCAATTTTTAGATTTTTAACAAGAACATTAGGATCAATCTAGGAAGAATGCAAAGGCCCATTCTTATGGTTACAAGGGGGCTCCTCAAAAGATGGGGAGAAATGGATTTTGGTATAAACAGTTTTATGTAAACCATGATTATGAACGTGTGAAGTCTTCTTGGCTGTGCTGGGTGTGTATGCACCCTCAAAGAATTCTAGCCTTGTTTGATGTATGCTATCGCTGCCTGTTCTTTCTTAGGAGAGAGAATTTCAAAGAGTGTAGAACAAAATGATGAGATTCAAGAGCATGGACAAAACGAGCCACAAGTGAATTTTAGTAAACAAAGCCGATTTTGACCTTTCTAGATGTGGTAATTTCACATTTTGTGCAAATGGCCACTATCATTCGCAACTTGTAGCACCAAATGTGACAAATATTGCCTTGCTATACTATGTGTAGCATTCAAACCTGGAGTTAATCATCCTAAATCAAGGATCTTGCATGTTAACAAGGCCTCACACCATGTGCACCAAATTGTTATGCTTATCAACCCTCTATGACTAGTCTGGATTCTTTTAAAATCATTCACGTGAATAGTGCCCCTCTTTGCCACAGTTGAACCCCCAAATTTTCACCTTTACATCTTCTCCAATGCAAATCATTTCCCTTATCGCACCCCCTTCCTCCATGAGCGTGGATGAAATTGGCAAAACTCAATGCGTCGCTACTCACTAGGCTGAAGCAACGCAACCACTTGTCGCACACTTACTATGCCATGGTTCGGTTATTGAAAACATTAGGCCTCTAGGTGCCAATAATGGTGATCATGGGATCTACAACATCAAGAAACACGAGAATACTTGAATCTATCATTTTCCCATGTGATTATGAATGTACACTTGACCACAAGGTATTTGATTTTCTATAAGATCTCTGTGATGACGTTGCCTTTGCTTTCTTAGCGGGGCACAAGTTGCTTTAAGCCAGATAACAAAACTTTGCAAGGTTGTTAAATTGGAAGATGGTGCAGAGTACCTTCAAGGCCTCCATGGCCTCAGTGCATGCCTTAATGTGTGTGCACTTTACCAGACTAAGCACCGTAACCATCATGGCAAGCGCCTTTTTCTTTTGTTTCTTGAACTTCCCCACTTCCTCTGCCACTATAATGTCCTAATGACGTGTTTCTTCAACTTATACCTGCAATCATACTGACTTTTCATCAAGAATGTTTGTACATACCACATCCAAGAAGAAAAGCCTGTCAAATCAAACTTCAAAATGGTCAACTATCTTGCTCCGTTCTTGTTGTTTAAGGATTGTGGGCTCATAGCCCTTTGTTTGCTTTAGTGAATTGAGATGCACCCTTCAAGATGTGCAGCAGTTTATATAGCATAAAACCAATATGGCTATTGCATGAGTATAGACAATGGTGATAGTGTGGATTAATAAGGTACTAGTCAATAGTAGGAACCATAACAAATAAAGCTTTGACAATCAAATTATTTTTTTGATTTGTTTTGATTCCTGTCTAAACATTAGTATACCATTTAAATATTTCTAACCCATCTACCCATTCTCAAATTATGTTAATATAGCCCCTAGTGTGATAATCACAATAACTGTTAAGGTAGGTATCCAACATGTCATGAACGTTAGACCAATGGAGGCGGATAACTGAAAATTTGTCAAAGTGCCTTCCTTGACCACGTTCTACAGGGAAGATCTCTCCTACACAAGGCTTCAAAGTTAATTTGAAGCCTGGTTTGGTTGAACCTAGACCAAAGGTGGTGACTTTCCGAACGCAGTTCGCGGAGACAATATTGCTTTGCATTAGCACTCAAACTTTGGATGATGCTACCAATCTACTCACCTAACCAAATTAAGCAAATCAAAGCCTCATTCTATGATCTGTGATATGATCACACACAAGCTCCTTTCACACGTATTCATAGAGAAATCATCTCCATGTCACTTTTGGCGAGGAGCACAACTAATCATGTTTCTTCTAAGGGATATAAATGTTAAATCTTTACAAAACTTTACGTAGAAAAAACCAGTCTACACCCTTTGAAATGTTTTATGGTTCATTATTATGGTTTGCACGACCTTTGAGGATGAATTTAAGGGTCATTTTGTGGCAAAATGTTTTGCGACCACAAGCAATCGAACATGCATTCACGGCCATTATTTTTGATTGGCTGTATGGGGCACGTGAAGTTAAAAGGGACATGGCCCAACATAGAATTTAATGTTAAACTCCTCATTTTAAGGGCCCCCCAAGGGGAACAGGCCATGGCGCTTACACACAAGACACGTGCTTTTGTCATTTTAGTGCAATTGCCTAATTTCACAAAAACAAATATGGCCATACCATAAAGAAACAAGGCACCATATGGTGGTAAAACACCAATTTAACATGAGGATAGGTTCTCAATACTAACATAGGCATGAACACAATAGAAAATTATGCTTGATAAGTGGACAAATATAGCATACATAAAGGCTAGGACTTAGGTAAGAAACGAATCTAGTCTAGCCATTCCAACTGAGAGACAATATGAACAAAGGAAAATATTCCCTCTCTTTCAAGTGGAATAAGGCTTTAAGGGCTTAGACACACAAGCGTTGTTTGTCATATTCACATGCTGAGTCACGTCAATTTCCTTATGATGCTAAAAGTTCTACATCATGCACATGATTCGTCATGAGGATTGTGTTTGATTATCCACAAGTTGTCCGTGTGTTGAGTTCTTTATGTAGTTCAACCACTAAACACCATTCGTTTTGCTTAAGGATGATGTGAGCACGTGGCCATACATTGCTTCCCTGACTTTTAATTTATGAAAGGGATCCTTTTGTGGAAGACAATCATATGTATATGTTCTTCATGGTACATGAAGTTTTCTTGTGGGTATTGTTCTCAAAGTAACCACGTACCAGGGTACGTATGAATATGGCTTAAACATGTAATTCAATAATGTGCATGTCATATGAACAATTGAATTAATGGATGAGATGGAAACTTAGAAAAAATGTTTTGATAAATATAAAGTTTTAAAACAATTCTATGACCAGGTGCCTCTTTGAGTTTAACATTTCCCTTCATGGTTGAGGAGATTGAGCCCAACCATCTTTTACATAAAAGCCGTAAGATATTCCCTAACAATGTTTTTGAATCATAGTTTCTTGTGTCAAACATGAAAACGTATCTTCCTTTATTTAGAGTGTAAATTTTACTATTATACATGCTACATATGTGACATCGAACATGTAATGTATTCTTATGGGCCAATCTAAAATTTACCACATGGACAGAATTTCAACATTTTCTATTTTGGGCTCATTTTAGTTAATCTTATGTTCCTTTGGTACCAATTTGTGTTTTTGTTTGTGAAAACTCATACTATGGAATTATTCACTACATTGACACTTGAAATATGACTTTTGCTTTTGAGGGTCTCATGTTCATTATATTTTCTACAAAGTGAATGAATGTCTTCAAAACAGAACTTACGTTTTTAATTACAAATTCAATGTTTTAGAATAAGTACTTTTTAACTATTTAATAGACTTATAAAATTTCTCATACCCCCCACACATAATCTTCGTGAAAACTAGATGTGAAAAAAAGTTAGTTTATTTCTTAGAAACTAGAAACCGGCTTATATGTAGTTTTTCATAAAAACATCTTGAAATATGAGTGTTTAGGGACCATTGTTAACACAAGCCTTAAGGGAACAATGTTTCATGTTCAACACTGCATTCCTCATCTATTCCTTCAAACTAAGGGGAGAGTTCTTTGTTCAAGGAGAGTATCATTATGTACTTCCTTATGTGAATCCTGTAAAAGAAAACATATGCATAAAGACAAGATTGGCATTGTTGTACCCAATTCTCACAGCATGTTCGTGCATCATGAACTACCTGAACATGGAGTTTTGAGACGTTTTCCACAAGATTACATCATGTTGTGTTGAACACATGACCTGTTGGCAAGTGCCATGACAAGGTAGATACAACATCATCATCTTTGACTATGCCATTATTCATTCACTGAATCCCAGTATATTGCCATACTTAAAGCAATTTTGATTCCCTTGGGGAATACAATAATTACTGTTTTTTGTTGGAAAAAAGAATAAAAATTGTTGGCCCATAATGTGTGAGGCACATGTAAGCATGGTCATCATGGTGATATCTCCTATCCCTTTGAACATAGAAACTCTCCATGCAAAACCCATCTAGATCCATGCAAATTTGACACGCCTTTAAGGTTGCTGATGAGGTGGTTCACTAGCATTGTTATCAATGTGTAGAATGTGGGATTGTAGAAGTCACTCGCCGTGGTTGAAACAATGTATTCATGACCACGCATAGGTCTTTATGACCTCTTTCATTGTCCGTGAGATTGCTAGATGTACTCAACTAATACTAATGAAGCACATGCAACTTGCAAACTAGCTTGATCTTGACTGTTGGAGGCACCTTTGTCCTTATCCATGGTCCATATTTGAAGGAAACACAATTGACCATGTATGAAATGCAAATGACAGCAAGGAAAGTCAATAGATGCCAAAATTATCAAAATAGATGCTTTATATCACAACTGTCACCCCTTCTTTTCTTTATGAAATGGAAATCATAGGGTATCGCCTATGTGCTTTTGAAACTCGAGCTAATATGAATATGTTAGCTAAGATAAATGGCATCAATGTTTGTAGACTTTATCTGCAAAAATGGATCCTCAAATGTTACAAATTTGATAAACAAAACAATATGATTTTCCAGGCATAAAAAGGTTGAAGGACACAACTCATGTGTTATTTTTACGTATTCATATATAAACAATTCAAAATAGCACATAGTTGTCCTAAGAGTAGACATCCTCACTCTTAAAATTTTCTCATTATGCTTAATTCCATCAAAGGGTTGCATTGGAGGAGCCTTCAAAACATTATCCTTTCGGAATGTCCTTGTTAAGAAGCTATAACTTCCATTAAAAAATGGAAAATACTCATCGTTTTGACAAAAAGGTAGAATATGAAATGAAATGAGGGGTGAATCTTGGATGATTTTTGGAAAGTTCCAAAAGAATCTTTTTGTATGGTTTTTATTGCAGGCATTTGTGATATCATATGATGAGGTGTTTTAATGTACCTTTCACTGTGCACTTATACAAGATACCTTCCACATTGAATCCATTTTTAGAAATCCTCTAGTCAATGCCACAATAGTAACATCTTAATCGCCAACACCTCTCATCAGTTGGACCATTCTTAAACTAAAGATTAATGATTTTCCTTCTCATAACTTGAATCAATAGTGTGTTTTAGGTACACCGTAGTGAACTTGGTTGTGCAACCATTGGTTAAATATAATCTTATGTGAAATTAATTTTATTTGAGACATGAAACATATCTTGGAAGAGATTGCTTTGATATTCTTGTCTAATTGAGGATGTTTTTGACGAATACTGGTTGTCATTGACATTTGATGACCAAGATGGAACAAACGCTACCACACTATACTATGGCATGATAAGAATCCATCCACATATCTTATTGGGAGTAAAATGTACATGAAAGGTGTATTGTTTCAATGTTGATTTTGAACCATTACATCATCATGTGGAGCATCTACATATGGTATCATGAATCTTCAGCTCAAACTTATGGGATTATGGGTTGTCTCAATGGTCAAAATCTTTGGCCATATCTAAAAACGTGTGTTGTTATCATAGCTTTGTTTTACTTGGTTTTCAAACAACTATGGGACTGTCATGTATTCATTCATTTTCAAGAAAGAAAAACGGAATTTCTTGTTCCATTTTTGAATGAAATGTTTATAGAAGAATGCATTAACGTACGTCACCAACATTTGTTAACAAACATTTGGGTTTCAATGTCCTCACATTTTTCACTCTTCCAATGATGTTTCAACTTCAACAAATTTTCGTCATCATAAGACTGATTAGACAAACATTCAAAGTGAATCATGCATAACATTTAAGAGAACTCGTAAACTAGCACAAATACATATTTGATCAATTCATTGCATTCTTTTTAGTTTAACATTCCTTGGATTTCATCTCTTACATAAAGTGTTAAACATGGTTGTTATTTAACATAATGTATTTTTCCATTGTTGCTGCCAATCAAGTCTCACAATTTATTGAGTAATAAATTGCGTGCGTTCAAATATGCATTATGTATAAACATCATAATTTTATCTACAGGATGACATTCAAATTTATTGGATGAGTTGTCTGATTTTAAAATTGAATAGTTGGAACAAATAGCTTGCATCTGAAAAATCGTAACATGAATATGTTTTCTTAAGTATAGTATGCCATGGCAATTGGGATATCCATGGTTCTTAAGCTCATCAAAAAGAGATGGAAATGAGCTTTTCCCCTAATTTTGCATGGTCCACATAGCTGGAAAGGATGGCATCATTTCCAATAAAGCAAGCAAAACACAAATGAACACCTTATGTTCATTCTCTTGGTCTCATTTGGGAAGAACATAATACAAGATGTGCATGCTAAAAAACTCTATGCAATGAGGATTTGTCATCTTTGCACATAGTTATCAAGCATATTATGAAATCCATCAATCTTTATACTCCAATTTCAATGAATACATCCTTGAGCCTATTCATGTCCCAAGTTATAAAACTTTCATATTTTTGTTAAATATTACTTTCTGTGTGCATGATAAAAGATTCACAAAAAATGAAACATTCCGTAACATTGTTAGACACCAAATACCAAAATCAAGATGGTGTTTCTTGCATTCTTATTCCTCATACAATTGGCAAGTGCTTTCTCATTCTTTTGGGGTATAGTATTGCCATATCGCAAAAATGTGATACATGTTTCAACATGCCTTTCAGTTCCCTACACAACAATTTTGACCCCTTGACCATTGTTGAATTCGTCATGATGTTATCCAGGAACCACATAATGCGCTTTTTGAATGTCGTACAATCCCACAAACTCATGTTGATATAAAACGTTTCAAAATAATGAAACATATTTCTTTATCTGTTAGAAGTTAATGGCATGAATTCAGAGATTTTGCACATTAAACATCACATGTTCACGTGGGGAGTGTGTTGCAATGGTGCAGTGTTGGTGCCAATTATCAAGTGAAGTTTGCAAAATTTCCAGAGACATTAGACATCATTTTTACAATGCTCACCAATGATGTATTTGATACTCATAGCTCTGGTGAATTCAAAACTTGCATCAAATTTAGTCTCAACCCTTATTGGTATTTAAATCAACAAAATTATCATATTTGCAGTTGATAATTGTTGCCTTTCCATATAAAAGGTTCAAGGGATCGTGCAAGTAGGATACTAGTATTCTTATAAACATTTTAATTGTTAAATTGATACCCACATTGAAAACGTGTGTCACCATTTGGGAAGAATGGCTTATAAACAGAAAACTATCTTGATTTCATTTGTCCGACCTGTATAGCAACCCATGCAACATCTCTATGCTACTCTATCATTTAACACATGTTGAGTGGCATGCATCAGCTATACTTAATCTCTTCAAAGTAGGTGAACCTTGATTTTCAAAAGGAACATAAACCTTGGAAGTAGTTTTGAAGCTGCGGACAATGATGTCCTTTTCTTCCTTTACATTCACATTAAGGGTGCATAGCGAGCACATCTATTACAAATATATGGTTCTCTCTTTGTACATCATCATTACGTCTAAAATTATGTTGTTTTGCAACCATTTGATGATCATTAAGACCTCTATTCAATATCTGAACAAATTGTCAAAGGCGTTTGTGTGATCATAAAATACGGTTTTTAACATGTTTGTGAAATGTTCTAACACAAGTAGTAGAATTTGAAAATTTAGACCTTTTGGGTTTGATACCAAAACTTGCAGCCTCGCTTTCATTATCTACATTGTGTTCATCCTAAATTCATTAGAAGGAAGAAACTGTATCGTATTGACTATTTTTACGGTAACAAATGGTTGTTATGAGACTCAAGTTTTAGGGAGCCAAAACTCGAAAAAAAATGCAATAGGCTAGAATCTGGTTCGACCCTAGCTGGGAAAACATCCGTGGTCAGATTAGAGGTCAAAGGAGTGCTGCGATGGAAAATCTATCACGTCATCCCTCCTCCACTCTTAGCTTGGCGCTAAGGTCCTATTTCACTGTGTTCATGCCACATGGAACAATAGGGTTTTGGGATGCATCTTTGCAAAACTACCCTATGACAACTATATTTGTTTGTTGCGTGGTTTGTCTTACCCAACATGGCTCATGTGACCATTTGGCCGCTCTCGTTCAACTACAATTTCTGAGGGCCTACATTTTGGGTTCAGAAGTTAGCTGCAAAACGGCTAGTGCCATTACATTCCCATCAGAGCCAAACAAACTTGCAAGAGAAAAAAATGCTTTGATTAGGAACAACCGTGGGATCTCTAAATTTGCAGACAGCATCAACCGGCGATGCAGTTTACAACAAAACACTATGTTTAGACCATACGCCTAAATGCAGCGTGATCGGTGGAAAACGTATTGCAACAAGCAGAGAGAGCCGAGAGGGACAAGGGACGACCAGGACGAGCCGAGAGAGCCGAAAGCCAAAAGATAGAAGAAAGAAAAAGAGTTTTTTTGACCGGTTTCTTTAACGCTCCCCGTTGAGAGCAATTGCCCAGGAGCTCATGCTCAAGAACCCGTGGGGAGACCGTCAAGAGCTCATCGGGAGCTTGTTGAGGAGGGGGGAGCAATGTTTCCCCACTCCTTGCCATAGCACCTACGGGCGCCGAGGGGAGCAAACCGTTACCTCTCCACCCCTTGCTTGTTTATAGCGGCAAAGAAGGAGGTGGGTGTTGGCCATCCAAACCCCCTTAACATTGGCCGATATCCCATGGAGAGGAAAGGGGGCGTCTCCTACCCCCATCCTGGCTCTTATGCGGGCCGATGGGCCACCGGGGGAGGAGATGAGCGTCCGACCCTCCCCTCACCCCCCCCTTCATCTCATATGGGCAAACGACCCATGGAGGAGGAGAGGGGCGTTACCCCATCCCTCCCCTCGTCTGATGTCGGCTGAGTGCCCATTGGGGAGGAAATGGGCGTCTTCCCCTTTTCCCCCCTTCTCATGTGAGCCGACAGCCTATGGGGGAGGACAAGGGCGTCTCCCCCTCCCACCCCCTTCCTCATGTGGGCCGACGGCCCAAGGCAGAGAAGAGGGGGCATTTGCCCTCTCCCCCCCCCCCTCATTTTGCGTCGGTTGAACGCCCAGAGGCGAAGGAAGGGGACGTCTCCCCCCCATGTTTTGAGGGTCATCAGCCCTTGGGTATGACAGGGGAAATCACCCTTCCTCCTAAATCTCCTTCACGTGGGCCAATAGCCCAAGGGTGAGGAGGAGAACGTCTCCCTTTCCCCCCCTCCCACGCAGGCGAACAGCCCAACAGGGAGGAGACGGGGCAACTAACCTCACGTTGCCTAAAGCTGATAAGGGAAGGAGTGAGGCATTCCTCACTCCCCCTTCTCGCCTTCCCCCTCACAGGGCCGATAGCCAAAGGGGACTGAAGGGAGGTGACCGCCCACCTCCATCCTCCCTCACAAGGGCTGATAAAGAGGAGGAAGGAGGCGAGGAAGTTTCCTCCCTCCTCCTCACCTCCAAGGGGTATGGTCCCACACATTGAATGCAAACGTTTCCTGCAACATGATTATCTTGACGTAATAATGAAGTATGATCAAGTGGCGCAGTCGAGAGACTAACATGTTTCAACCAAAAAGGTAGCGGTTTCAAAACCATATGAGGATGTTTTGTACCTGGCTCAAAACTAGTTAATGTTTTTTAACCCGATCGGTTACACACAAACATCACAGTAAATCCTCCTTTTGGTATCCTTTTGGGACACCTTGAAAAACGATTTTGAAGGTGAGACAAAGCTTCATGAATTCTTTTCAAAGAACAATCTCTTGGTTTCACTAGCACTAAAGGAAAGGACTATCTACTCCAGCCTGAGATTGGTCGTGTCAATCATGACATGTTAAAAAGCTCCAATTCAGCTCTAGAGTATTTCTGGTGCTAAGAAGTATCCTAAATCCATTTTCCCATAAATGGGAAAAAGGGAATGATCAATTTTCCAAGAGATCATGGGGTGTCATTTTGAAAGGAACAAGTTATTCCATGCAATAGAACTCGCACGTGGAATGGAACAAATCAGGGTTAAATCACCATGAGAAATTGCACATGGATTATGCATACACTTTTTTCAACCTCGAATTTGGGGTTTTTTCATAGGGAAAAAAGATAATTAATGGGTGACCACTAAATATGTGCAACATGGCTCAAGCCTGTGGTTTATGAACTAAACTATATTGTTTATGTGAAAGGACCACTATGGCATACACTGGGTTAGAAAATGACATCAGTGATGTGAATCAAGACAAACTCTTGATGGAAATTAATAAGGCACTAAACATGTTATGACCACTTAACAACTCATCTACATATCGTAACAATGTAAAATGTGCGAATTGTACAAAATGAGTGTCAATTGCATTTTGATATGGGCATCGATCACGCCATTTATGCATGTGCCGAATGCACTACAGGCGATAGCATAGGTGCTGGTCGCAAAAAAAACGTTTCTCACCGTCAAACACACAAGTGAGAAAGTGCTAGTTGCACTTTAATCTTATATGTCAAATGCATCCATGATGCAAGTGCTGAATGATTTCCTCATGGTCTTTGGAGGTATGACCGAAATTGGTCATTGCTTATTCACGTAGGTGTTGAATCCATTTAAGAATTACATGTAAGCCTTTCTTACTCTATTTGGACAGAACAAGGATGTGAGTGACGGTCGTGCTCAACACACAGATGCGATGGTGGAAATCCACACATGATGGTCAATGGACCCTTAAGTTATCAATGGTTAAACCATGCACACCCTCTCACTCGATGAGGGATGGATATAAATCATAGTACACAACGAATACTAATGTAAAAAGGTACATGAGTGTACTCACAACCCTATTCACAAGACAATGGGGGTTGTAACTGCGCCAGAGAGGGATGGTGACTCTTTGATGGGTCCTCTACGATTTGAGACTTCGTAGTGCGGTGGTGGAACATTGCAAGAGTCAGTTATGCCGTACGACAACATCGACAGACTGTCAAAAGTGAACAAAGTTGAAGGCCACACCTTCAGTCTATCATCACTCTTTCAGCATACGTGTCATGCACATTGATAGATGAAAATACATGAACCGACGTTTTTGACATGAATTCATCCTTAGTTTGGTTAAACTCCATTTCAGAGAAAACCAAGGACACTCATTTTCTACATAATGGTGCTCCACAGAACTATGACGATGTTATAGATTGCTACAAACCAACTACGACATGGCTGGTATCACGTCAAGGTCATGGTTTTGTGTTCAAAACTTATGACTGTGGAGACGATGTATCAGTTGAATGATTTTTGCTAATCCTGTATTAGAATCTAAATCTTGATGTTCTGACCAACCACATGAGTCATAATCAACACAGAGGTAAAATAATGACCAGTGCATCAAACATTATGATGTGAAGGGACTTTTCAAGATGGGCCTTGAGAAGTAATATTTCTTCTCAAATTGATTTGATTTTTTGAGAAATGTCTCAACGTAGGGGCCATCGTGATGATACACAAGTTGTGCGCATTATACTGTTCGAACCTCATGCAAATGAATTCCGTTCATACCAAGGCATGGTGTAGAGTAGTTAGATATACAATTTGTTGGAACAAAACCAAATTCCGAGAGAGATCATAAGGATTATAGTAGAGTCAAACCATGCTTCACTGACCGAAAAGGTCATGGTGAAGTGACTGAAGCCTCTTGGTTTTGAGAATGGCTAAATTGAAGTACATTGCCGAACGCAAGTAGAATTCAACTTTGAATGTTGTTACGGTGGTATCCAAAATGGTGGATGATTGCCCTGATGTCTTCGATGAGGGCGATCCCCTCCATGAGTGCCTCAAAAGAGGCACATGGAAAACAACCTTTTGAATGGAATTACCAAATGTAAATATAGAAGACATTGAAGGAACACAAATTGTTGTAACTTGGAAAACACAATCCATTGACGAAATCTTGAAATGAACCCTTGATCACGATTACGTATCACAAACAATGTAAAGAGCTAGTTCTTTGAGGATTATTGGATGTGATTCAGGGTGTTCGATCACAATCACATGGAAATGACACCCAAAAGGTGTTTTTGCAACTTGTACCTAAATGATTGAGATCCTAGTAATCCCGTTTGGTGAATACCGTGTCCGTAGATGGAATCCATGGTTGTTGAGATTGGTGATGACAGTTAACCCAGTTCAAAAGCAATGTGCTTTGGACGAGGATGTGCGAAGCAGCCTACCGTACCCATTTCAGATAGAAATGAGGGCATGATGGTTGAGACCAAGGTCATCTAGGTTTTAGCATTGTCTTGTCAAATGATAGACTTTGACCAAAAATGCGCATACCAAACGTCCAATGCTGCCTCCTTCAAAGATGAGTGCAATCTTGGAATGGAAAAACAAGTGTGCTCAGCAACCATGTCTTAGTATCTTGGTGCTTCCCAACCCTAAGAAAATGTAGCATGCGAGTTACATGGGCTTTGTGGAGACTGGTCGAGTTTAGCAAACCCACCCATAGGTGCTAAAAGAGGTGTAGTAGACCTCTGCGTTGTCATGAGCACGTGGTTGCAAGCCAAGAGGACTGATGTCTAAAACTTGGATTGCACATATTGACAATGTTACGAGGAGGTACCAGCATGACAACAACCCCATGGAAGAGATCATGTTTAAATGACATGAAACGTGTTGTGTGGACTAGGACAGTTTTTAGGAGGATGCCCGAATAATTGGTCACAAGGGCGCTCTTTGCAATGGAGGACAAGACGTCACCACAATGGCTTGTTGAACACATACCACATAGTATGTGGGTAAATGTATTCTATGTACCCTCTTCCAAATTGGCAAGACATTGTGGACAATGTGGCAAGACATCTCAAATGCATCGACCACGCCACTGATACACACGTGTGATGAGTCTTCTTGAAGACTCACCAACACTTGTGAAAAAACGTTAACAGATTTTTCATTTCTCATCTTGGCAAGTTGCAAGGAATCACACGATGAATACTAGCTGTTGCGCACAAATCACCATAATCACAAAAGCCACAAGTGTGTGGTTCATTGTGCGTGAATGCGACACAACCGTATTGCGAATGACGGATGTTCACACGTGTGATCTTTTCTGGGCTATTTGTTGCATGGTTTTCATCATCAAGTTTGAGATGATCTTATTTGCACAAACAACAACGAACCGAGACTCTTTGAAGCAAAGGGGGAGGAATGTAGCGCACATTCCATGTTTACAGTGAAAAATGTTTTTTAATAGATTATCGGGTGCTTCTGGTACTCGAGGCTCACCTTTTGAGGAGCCAAAGCATGAAAAATGTATAGTAGGCTAGAGTTTGGTTTGGCTCTTGCGTGGAAGATATCCGTGTTTGGATTCTAGGTTAAAAGAGTGCCGTGATGGAAAATGCATCGCATCACTCCTTCTCCACTCTTAACTTGGCGCTAAGTTCTTCTAGTGTGGAAATGCCACGTGGAACGAAAGGGCTTTGAGATGCATGAATGCAAAAATGGTTCGTCTCAGCTAAATGGCTGAGGTGACCATTCAGATACCCTCCTAGGACTACACATTATAAGGGCCTATGTTTTGGGTTCATAAGTTAATGGCAAAACGGCTGGTTCCATTATAGAAAGAACGTTTTCAAGAAAATGTTATTCACCTTGTGAAAACAACTATACATCTACGCAATTCCTCATCTTGTTGCCTTCACTTGTCAATTTAAATGTAAAATCAGAGGCAGCTTCACTCGTATCTACAATTGCATTCTATGGCAATGAATGTACAGCAACAACCTCAAAACCTAAGGTAAATAAGATTGTCCTTGCTTTTATTACAAGTAGTGCAATGATCAATTGAAAGCATATTTCTATTTGGTGCAATCTTTGACCTTTTTTCAAGTTTGATTTGATTTCATAAGGAAGCAAAAGAAAGGAACTTACCATCAATTCATGTGGAATTGATCGTTTCCTATACAAGGAGTATTTGGGACATATTGCTTTCCACGTTCGTTCTGGCTCTTTGGGATTGCTACTCATTGCGCTACCCAAAATCATCTTGCATTGGAAGCAAATTTATTAGAGCTTCTTTGTATCTTTAAGGGCTGGCCGTTGACACCGCTAGAAGAACCAATAGAATTTCTCATGCTCTTCCATGCATTAATGTGCAATAATGCTGAATCCATGGAGTTTCTTATTGTTTTACAAGACAAACATCGGGTAAGTATCCTTCTAGGGATTTCTTTTGTAGAAACAGAAATGATTTTCAAAACTTTTTCGTGTAACTCATATAAAATGGTATATTGTCCTGTACTGAGGACGTTTCCATGAAATCACTTTAAGACTAAATTTCCTTGTAAAAAAGAATGACTTTGCATCTTAATGTATGAGAAAACATAATTTCTAATTTTAGATTGTTTTGGGTACATTTATTTTCTATATGTCCATGTGAAATCCGTTTTCAATTTCCAACATAAATAAAGCTCTTATTATGTAAGTTTAGCACTGATCCACTCGTTCGTGCTTTCGTTTGGTACGATTGAGGCCTCCTTCACTTGACTGACAGTCGGATTTAAAGTGTTGGAGCTTTAAGGTATCTCATGGGATAAAACCACTTTTCATTCAGAAAATCTGTAGGATTGGTTTTTGCACTCTCAATTTGTTCTTAATGAAAAAACTTCCAAAACTTAAGAAGGATTCCAAATACAAGAATCTTAATGTGGTTCATGTCAAAGTTTGTTGGAATTGGCGGTACGGACATTAGACGAATGGTTCATTCCAAACTTTTGAGTTGACACGAGTTTTCCGTCATGATGTTTATCATTCACACCTATCAATTCATTTATTCATTGTAGTTTTTTTTGCTTGAAAGGGGGAACATTTTGTAGAAAACTTTATCTTTTTCAAAATATGAACCACTTTGAACGTGTGTGCTAGACATTTCTGCCGTCAACATTATGTTTATTTGTGAAAACTTACACAAGTGGTCTCATATGTTCATCAAGAAATGAATTCTTTATCCCATAAATGTTGAACATGTCTTCGAAATTCTTGTAAACACCAACATCAAATTCATTATGTTTTCAAAAATTGTATGCCTTAAATAAGGATTTTTTGTGATTGAATCAGAAGTATGTATAGTAGACTGTTTCTGCTCTTTTCTATGAGATATAGTTATTGATACACAGAGCACACAAAAACTAAATGTATGTGAGGATTTGCTCATCATCCCTTTCTCACTTCCTATAAGTCAATAGTGCAGCAATAAATGGGGGTAGTGTAGATATAGGGGGTCAATATAATCCTTAAATATGGTTACAAACGTTTGTAAGCTATTTAAAATACATACAATAAACCCTTTCATTCACCACCCCAATACACTCACGGTGCTTTGGTCGAAAAAAAACATTATGGTGTAGTTTTCTATACTAGTCTCAAATTTTGTACCGTCATTGCTAGTTGAGTTATGGTTCATCACCCTATCTTGCTCTTAGTTATCGATATATCAAAAACGTGTATTTTATGAAATCAGATATTTTTCAGAAAAACATTAACATGAATGCATGTCAAAAAAGGACGTATGAAAGTTCTTTTGATAGAATGAAACAATTCATGTGATCTATTTTAGATTTAGCTCTTTCTACGAAGAGTCCATGTTCACTACATAGGTATAGGTACAAGTTATTGTTTTGTTTCCCAATACACTTGTTGAAGGCCATTGACCATATCTGAGCTAGTTAGTGTTTCCTTTTCGTTACGCTCATTTTTGGATCAGATGAATAAAGTTGATTGTTCAAAAAACACTGGAAAACATTCAAATATTTTTTTTTAATTTTGTTTCAAACCGTAAAGGTGTTTATAATGGAATATGTGATAGATTGAAAGTACATGAACAAAAAGTATACAAGTGTTTTTTTGGATTTTTCAAACAAACACACTATCAAAACAGCACACAAGGTATAGTGTGTGCATTGGTTGGAAGAAGAACTCACTGTTTTTCCTTTGCTTGAAATGAAAAGTGTATTGAGAAGTGTATCCATAGGAAGGGATTGAATATACAAGTGTATGATAAAAACTGTGTACATGTCCATACGTTTTTCATATAAAGCCCCACATACATTTCTTGCAAACAACGTTATTGATTAGGGTAAATCATGGATGTGTGTGCATTCCTATCATTCAAATGTTGTCGCAAATACATTGTACATGCAACTCTGTGTTTTCTTTTCTAAGGGACCATCAGCTTAAGAACTTCCGTGAGGTTGATTTCCTTTTAATACGTAAGCAAACATTTTACTGGTACACCAGGGAAATACAATTTCCATTCTATTAGGGGGAGCCCTTCACCCCTAAATTGATAATACATTATGAATTCAGGATGGTTAGTGCATTTTAGGAGGTTTAAATGCAAAACAAATTCAATTTACTTTGTGTACATTCATGGTATGTTTTGTGATACAATTTTTGATACAATCCCAAATACATCAATATATTTTAAGGGAGAAATAGAATTGCAAGATCTAACGTTACAGATTACATTTATGTTTATGCTTCTCTTCTTTTAGCTACACATCACATTACACTCCCCAAATCCACTCGCAATTGATGGACAAAAGCTGCTTCAACTACAAGGAGTGAACATAACGGTCCCATTTAACAAACATGGTAAAATGACAACATAATGTTTTGAAGCAAGACAAGAAAACTTTGTCCTCCTTTGTGTTTTAGAGAAGGATAAGTATATGTATGTGTATGTGTATATGTATATGTATATGTGTATGTATATGTATATGTATATGTATATGTATAAGTACATGTATATGTACATGTATATGTATATGTATATGTATATGTATATGTATATGTACATGTATATGTATATGTATATGTATATGTATGTGTATATGTATATGTATATGTATATGTATATGTATAAGTACATGTATATGTACATGTATATGTATATGTATATGTATATGTATGTGTATATGTATATGTATATGTATATGTATATGTATAAGTACATGTATATGTACATGTATATGTATATGTATATGTATATGTAT
>SZWC01022611.1:5533-17409 GCA_023375785.1 Penium margaritaceum
GAGTGTGCTGACTAGGATAAAGGTACCTCTCCTTGCTTTTTAGGTGAGATGAGATCCTTGTGTGCTAGCCATGGACACATGGCGATTCTCCATGGGTTTGTGGGTTTTGTGACCACTAGGAGTGTGCCATGAGAGCATTCTCTAGCTCTCAAGGTCGTGTGTGAGTGGTCAGCCTGATTGCTAGGCTGATTTCCTCCCTTGTGTGAGATGATGGACTCTAGTGTGTGAGCTTTAGCCTCCATGGCTAAGTGGTGTGGCTTGTGAGAGGGTTGACTTGCCCAAGCTCTAGCTCTATATGTACTCCATCATTTTGAGTGATTGAACAACCATTCTTCAGCACAAGTGATGCCCTTCCAATCACACATGCTCGTTGCTCCAAGGCTCCCTGTCTCCTCAAGTTCCAACATTTGGTATCAGAGCCAAGTTCTGCCACTTCTAGCCAGCACAGGCCGTCACTTTGAGAGTGACGGGTTGGGGTGAAACCTTCACTAGATTTGATGATCAACCACAAGATCTTCAAGTTCAAGAGAGGAGCTTTCCAACGATTCCAAGATCACGAAGATCCAACAGTCGGATTGAAAGTTATCTTCAAAACGAGGTCGGCCGTGGCTACACTCTTCTCTATGAGTAAGACTGTCGCCTTGTGATGACCATAACTCTCTCATTTCTTTTTCAAATTTAAAAAGTGGCACGTGCGAATTCTAGTATTTTTCCTAAGATTCATATTGGTGCAAAAACATTTGCATTCCATTGATTCGTTTGGGAGAAACGCTGTTTACAAACTGGCTGGTCTGAGTTGGAGTAGGAGCAGAAGCATACCCTGTTTTCAAGAGGGCATATCTTTCAAAATCCCCGGTTGATGACCCTGTTTTATGGGTCGATCTGAAAGTTTTTGAGCTGAATTTTCCAGTGGTGGATTCCGTTTTTCAAAATTCCCACTCTGCTTGCATCTACAGTCCATTTTCTGTCAGACAGATTTCTAGCAGAAGCAGCAGCTGGCGTTGTGACAGCAGCCCAGCCTTTGGAGAGGCTGGAGGGACGCGCCAACTTCACGTTTTGGAAGATCCGTACCCGCCTCCTTTTGGAGGAGAGGGGCTTGTGGGAGGTGGTGAGCGGCGACGAGCCGGCTCCAGTTCCACAGGCAAAAGGCATCACCGCAGCGCAGGTGGTGGCGGGGAAGACGCCGCAAAAGGGTGCAGCTGATGCGAGTTCTTCTGCAGCTGTACCAGTGACGTATGAGGAGTGGAAGAAGAAGGACAAGCAGGCCTACAGGTTGCTTGTTAACACCATCTCCAACCCGCATCTTCAGTACGTGAGTGACAAGGCTACTCCAAAGGAGGGGTGGGACACATTGTGCAAGAAGTATGAGAGCAAGGATCCAGCATTCCTCATGTTTTTGGAGGAAAAGATGATGACGCTGAAAATGCAGGATGGTGAAGGGATGGAGGCGTATCTGGACAGGGCAAAGGAGCTGGCGAAGCAGCTGAGAGCGGCCGGCAACCCTGTGGAAGAGACACGCTTCATCCTCCTCTTGCTGAGGGGACTCCCAACCAGCTATGACACGGTGCGAGAGACGTTGGAGTGCCAGCCAACTCTCGACCTCGACTTCATCTGCACGCACTTGGTACAGGTGGAACTGCGTCGCAATGCATCAAAGCGCAATAGCGGCAGCAGCAGCAGTGAAGCAGCTTTCATGGTCATGGGGTCACGCAACCAGCAGCAGCAGCAGTCCGGGCAGCAGAGAGGGAAGAAGAAGGGCAAGTGTCACTATTGCCAAAAAGAGGGGCACTACAAGAAAGAGTGCTTCAAGTTTAAGAGGGACCAGAAGGAGCAGCAGCAGCAGCAGCAAAAGCAGCAATCCCCACAACAACAACAGCAGCAGTCACAGCAACGCCAGCAGCAGCAGCAGCAGCAGAACCAGACTAGCGTACGCCATTTTGGCAACATGAATGTCGCCAAGGAGGTGCGCGACCGCCTCTTCATGGCGAAGTCTGACATGTCGCAGAAGGAAAAGGCGGATCTGGCGTGGTACAAGGACTCGGGATGTACCAAGAGTCTGACGCACCACAAGGAGTGGTTCACATAGCTGCTCTCCATTCCTCCTCGGCCGATTGCTTTGGGTGATGATCGGGTGGTGTATGCTGAGGGGATTGGGATTGTGGAGATGTGGTTGGAGACCCCGCGTGGCATTGAAGTGGGAGTTTTCCATGGCGTGCTGTATGTGCCTGATGCTGCGTTCAACCTTCTCTCAGTGTCCTCTCTCACCAACACAGGACTGCGCGTTGTCTTCGATGATAACTATGGCTACATCCTCAACAAGGAAACAGGAGAGGAGTTGGCCAAGTTGGTGAAGGAGGGCAACATGTACCGCCTGCTGGGGGCGACCAAGATCCCGCGTGAGCAGAGTCTTGCAGCAGTGGTACAGGCGACAGATGGTGAGATCTGGCATGCGCGCTACGGCCACATCGGCATGCGCGCCTTACAACAGCTTCAAGCAAAGCAGATGGTGCGTGACGTGCCTACCATCTCTAACTTTGAGCAGCAGTCATGCATCGGATATTTGGAGGGGAAGCAACACCGCGAGACGTTCTCTGGAGCAGGGGAATGAACAAAAGAGGTGTTGGAGCTGGTCCACACGGACTTGTGCGGACCGATGCAGACCCAGAGCTTTGGAGGCTCTAGGTATTTTCTCACCTTCATTGATGATTTCAGCCGTTACACTGCTGTGTACTTCCTTTCCTCCAAGGACCAGTCCTTTGACAGGTTCAAGGAGTTCAAGGCCATGGTGGAGAACCAATCTGGCAAGAAGATCAAGACGTTGCACAGCGATCGCGGTGGAGAATACCTAAGCAAGGAGTTCCAAGACTACCTCGCAGCAGCTGGCATCAAGGCGCAGCGTACCGCACCGTACTCGCCGCAGTAGATAGGTGTAGTAAAACGTGCCAACCGTACCATTGTGGAGTCGGCGCGCTCCATGCTGCACGCGGCTCGGCTGACCTACGACTTCTGGGCTGAACCCGTGAGCACTGCGGTCTACATCAAGAACCGCAGTCCAACCAAGGCCCTGGAGCAGATGACGCTGTACGAGGCGTGGTTTGGCAAGAAGCCGAGCGTGGGTCATCTTCGCGCGTTTGGCAGCTTGGCACACATGCACGTGCCAAAAGAGAAGCGGCAAAAGTGGGTGCGAAGAGTGCGTAGATGCTGATGATTGGCTACGACGTGGCAAGCAAGACGTATCGCCTCTACGAGAGGGATACAGGCCACGTCATCATCTCCAGGGATGTCATCTTCAACGAGAGCAACGTCATCGGCACCAACATCGTGTGTGAAGAGGCAGCAGAACCAGCAGCTGACGAGACGGTTGGAGCAGAAATTCTTCCTGACCCAGTTTCTCCCGATCCTTCCTCTACTGTGACAGTGGGAGAATCACTCTACTCTCCCATGTCTGATGTTGCAGATACAGCAGCTTCATCGGCAGAAGCAGAGGAGGGAGATGTAGCACCACCACCAGCAGCAGTTGTGCCAGTAGCACCGCGCCACCCGCCCGCTAACGCTCCAGTACCAGGTCGGAGGTACCCTCTCAGGGTGCGTTACAAGCCTGGTGAGCGCGGCCATTTCTGGATGCTGCAGAAACCAGAACAGATGAACGTTGCAGTTGCAGCAGATTCAGATGAGCCAACATCATACAAGGAGGCCATGGCTGCACCGGATGCAGCAGATTGGGCGCAAGCCGTGCAGCAGGAGATACAGTCGCAGCTGGACAACGGCACGTGGGAGCTGACTGAGCGTCCACCTGGACGTAAAGTGATCAAGTGCAAGTGGGTCTTCAAGAAGACGCGGGGAGCAGATGGTAACATGGAAAAGTACAAGGCGAGGCTGGTCGCTAAGGGCTACTCGCAGCAGGAGGGCATCGACTACACAGAAACTTTTGCCCCCGTTGCAAAGTTTGCCTCTGTGCGCACGCTCCTCTCTTATGCAGCAGCTGAGGACTTTGAGGTTCACCACATGGATGTCAAGACGGCATTCTTGAATGGTGACTTGGAGGAGGAGATCTACATGGAGCAGCCGGAGGGGTTCGTCATGGATGGCCAGGAGCACCTGGTCTGCAAGCTGCAGAAGTCGCTGTACGGCCTCAAGCAAGCGTCACGTGCTTGGAACCAGAAATTGGATGCCGCGTTGCAGTGCATGGGGTTTGAGCGCAGCGAGTGTGACTACACCGTGTATCGCTGGCAGCATGAGCATGAGATCCTCATCATCATTGTCTATGTGGATGACATGCTCCTCCGTTCCAACAGCATGTCTGCACTACACGAGTTCAAAGAAGCCATGCAGGAGCGCTTCCAGATGTCTGAACTCGGGGAGGCATCATACTTCCTAGGTATCCAGATCATGCGTGACCGCAAGTCACGCTCTCTCTCGCTGCAGCAGAGCCGCTACATCAAACCCATCGGCACGCCGCTAGAGACGCGGCAGTACCTCGTGAGCTTCAATGGAGAAGCAAATGCAGCTGAGCGGCAGAAGTACCAGAGCGCCGTCGGCGGTCTCATGTACCTGATGGTGGCAACCAGGCCAGACCTTGCACAGGCTGTGACCGCTGTGAGCCAGCACATGGCTAATCCCGGACCGGAGCACCAGGAGGCAGTGAAGCGGATCTTCCGCTACCTTGCTGGAACCATCAACATCGGCATCACCTACAACGGCAATGACAACAGCATCATCAGCTACACAGACGCAGATTGGGCTTCAAACCCTGAGGACCGCAAGTCCATCTCTAGACATGTGTTCCTCACGAATGGTGGAGCCATCAGCTGGTGCAGCAAGCGGCAGGTGGTCGTGGCCACCTCGAGTACATAAGCTGAGTACGTATCTCTCAGCTTTGGAGCCAAGGAAGCAGTTTGGCTTCAACGTCTCATGGCAGAGATGGGTGGGAGTCCAGCAGTTCCGGTTCCTGTGCGCGTCGACAACCTGAGCGCAATCGCACTCGCCAAGAATCCTGAGCACCATGCACGGACCAAGCACATTGATATCGCATATCGTTTCATCTGGCACATGGTGAAAGAGGGTGCTATCAAGCTGGAGTTTACTCCAACCAGCAAGCAGGTCGCTGATTTCTGCACCAAGCCAGTTACCCGTGAGAAGCAGCAGTTCTGCATGAAGGCATGTGGACTCAGCCCATTCTGACTGCGGCAAAATGGGAGATTGTTGGGAAAGGAGCCATCTGCCTCAGTTTCAGGTCCACAGGAGCAAGTTCCAGAAAGTACTAGATGCCTGCTCCGATCGCCAATCCGACTTCAACATTGGAAAGATCAGGTGGAAAAATGTCTACGGTCCAAGTTTGAGGCCGATCCAACGGTCGGATTGGGAGATATGAATTTTCGAAGTTTCGGGGGTCATGGACCGTCGATGTCTGGGAGGGCATGGGTGATGACTCCATGCCTTAGCCTGAGAAAAGAAAAACGCAAGAGGTCCAGGGTCAAGACTTGATGGGAGAAATATCCAAAAAGGACCTTGGTCTTAGGATTGCCTTGTCAGAGTGTGCTGACTAGGATAAAGGTACCTCTCCTTACTTTTTAGGTGAGGTGAGATCCTTGTGTGCTAGCCATGGACACATGGCGATTCTCCATGGGTTTGTGGGTTATGTGACCACTACGAGTGTGCCATGAGAGCATTCTCTAACTCTCAAGGTCGTGTGTGAGTGGTCAGCCTGATTGCTAGGCTGATTTCCTCCCTTGTGTGAGATTATGGACTCTAGTGTGTGAGCCTTAGCCTTCATGGCTAAGTGGTGTGGCTTGTGAGAGGGCTGACTTGCCCAAGCTCTAGCTCTATATGTACTCCATCATTTTGAGTGATTGAACAACCATTCTTCAGCACAAGTGATGTCCTTCCAATCACACATGCTCACTGCTCCAAGGCTCCCTCTCTCCTCAAGTTCCAACATCTTCAGCACAAGTGATGCCCTTCCAATCACACATGCTCGCTGCGCCAAGGCTCCCTATCTCCTCAAGTTCCAAGAAGAAAAGCCTACATCAGCCTAGATTGGCCTGAGCAAAGCAGAGAAGCAGAGAAATAGGGAAGGAGTATGATGATACACGCGACGCTTACTCTTGAGCAGGTCAATGATGGGATGTCAAAGTTCAAAGGAGATGGCAATTTGAGATTGTTATGAGGGTACGTGGCTATTTGAAGATGTTCCTTTGCATAGGAGGATAAACCTCCAAAAATAGATCTTGAATATGAAGCGTGGAGTCTCAACAGTGACATGGCACTTGCGATTTGTGTAAGATCAGTGCATGAGTCACAGCATGTTTACCTCCAACGTATCACACATGCATCAAAGGCTTATGAGAAACTTGTACGTATAGACCAATCAACGGCTCTCGCAAATCGCCTCTTCATCCTACAAAAGCTGATTTCGATGACGATGAGCGAGGGAAAATCGATTCCAGACTACTTGTTGTAGTTTCAAGCACTGTTACAACAAGTGATCCAAATGAAGTGGGAAATGGACACGAACATGCAGGCCATGATCCTCCTCAAGGCGCTACCTGAAAGCTAGGATCATTTGATCACCGTCTTAGGCTATGAATATGCTAGGTGCGGCCAAGTCGAAGGAGGTAGTGGATAGCGAACTCGCATCCATTGAAGAGATCGAAATATGAGTAGTGGTGGAGAGGCCCCCAAATGCATACATAGTGGAGTCAAAGTGGGTACTCTGGAAAACGTTCAAGCAGGATGAAACTATCGATAAGTACAAGGCAAGAGTTCTGACAAAGGGCTTTTCCCAGCGTGCACACTCAGAGTACAAGGAGACCTTTGTGCCTGTCATCACCTTTGCCTACATCAGATCCATTTAAGGCATCGCTGTTGCAAAAGATCTGGAGGTCCACGAGATAGATATCAAGACAGCTTTCCTCTGTAGGAAACTAGACAAAGAATTGCTGATAGAAGTACCCGAGGGAGTGAAAGCTTCAGAGGGCAAGGTTTGCAAACAAGTCTAAGCACTCTACGAGCTGAAACAGGCCCCGGCTTCATGGCCGGGCTTACCTTCACGCACGGCCAGAATTACCCTAGTATCCATGTGTAGGAGGATGAGCAAGGCTTGATACTGGTTGCACTGTACGTAGATGACCTGATCATCGGTCGAGCTGTTGAACAAGCTGGAAACAGATCTCAGCAACAGGTTCAAGATGAAGGACATGGATTCGCTCGAGTTCTACGTCACGATTGCCGTCCATCGTAATCGAGCAGCGGGCACCATCGAGCAGAACCAGACCAAGTACATCATGGAAGTCCTCAAGCACTACAGTATGGAGGACTGCAAGCCCATCAACACACCCATGACAACACACATCTAGCTCTCATTCTCCATGAGTCTCAACACGGAAGCAAAACGGTGTGAGATGGAGAACATGTTGGAACTTGAGGAGAGAGGGAGCCTTGGAGCAGCAAGCATGTGTGATTGGAAGGGCATCACTTGTGCTGAAGAATGGTTGTTCAATCACTCAAAATAATGGAGTACATATAGTGCTAGAGCTTGGCCAGGTTAGTCCTCTCACAAGCCACACCACTTAGCCATGGAGGCTATGGCCCACACACTAGTATCCATAATCTCACACAAGGGAGGAAATCAGCCTAGCAATCAGGTTGACCACTCACACACGACCTACAGAGCTAGAAAATGCTCTCATGGCACTCTTAGTGGTCACATAACCCACAAATCCATGGAAGATCACCATCTGTCCATGGCTAGCACACAAGGATCTCACTTCACCTAAAAAGTAGGGAGAGGTATCTTTATCCTAGTCAGCACACTCTGACAAGGCAATCCTAAGACCAAGGACGTTTTGGATATTTCTCCCATTAGGTCTTGACCCTGGACATCTTGCCTTTTTCTTTTCTCAGGCTAAGGCATGGGGCCATCACCCATGCCTTCCCAGACATCGACTGTCCATGACCCCCGAAACTTCAAAAATTCATATCTCCTAATCCGACTGTTGGATTGGCCTAAAACTTGGACCATAGACATGTTGCCACCTGATCTTTCCAATGGTGAAATCGTATTGACAATCATAGTAGGCATTAAGTATTTTCCTGGAACTTGCTCTTGTGGACCTGAAACTGAGCCCGATTGCTCCTTTTCCAACAATCTCCCATTTTGTCGCAGTCAGAGTGGGCTGATTTCACATGCCTTCATGCAGAACTGCTGCTTCTCATGGGTCACTGGCTTGGTACCAAAATCAGCGACCTGCTTGCTTGTTGGAGTAAAGTCCAACTTGATAGGACCCTCCTGCACCATGTGCCTGATGAAGATGATATGCGATGTCAATGTGCTTGGTACGTGCATGGTGCTTAGGATTCTTGGCAAGTACGATTGTGCTCTGGTTGTCGACGTGCACACGAACTGGAACTGGTGCAGTCCCTCTCATGAGACGCTGAAGCCAAACTGCTTCCTTGGCTCCAAAGTTGAGAGAGACATACTCAGCTTCCATGCTTCAGGTAGCCACGACCACCTGCCGCTTATTGCACCAACTGATGGCACCTCCATTCATGAGAAATACATGTCCAGAGATGGACTTGCGGGTCTCAGGATTTGAAGCCCAATCTGCATCTGTTTAGCCGATGATGCTATTGTTGTTGCCGTTGTAGGTGATGACGACATTGATGGTTCTAACAAGGTAGCGGAAGATCCTCTTCACTGCCTTCTGGTACTCCGGTCCCGGATTAGCCATATGCTGGCTCACAACGCTCACAGCCTGTGTGAGGTCCCGTCTAGTTGCCACCATGAGATACATGAGACTGCCGACGGTGCTGTGGTATTTCTCTCGTTCAACTTCATCTGCTTCTCCACTGAAGCTCACGAGGTTCTGTCGTGTCTCGAGCGGTGTGCCGATGTGTTTGGCCTCTGCCATGCCAAACCGCTGCAAAACATCCTTGATGTAGCGGCTCTTCCGGAGTGTGAGAGAGCGTGACTTGCGGTCACGTGTGATCTAGATGCCCAAGAAGTATGATGCCTCCCCCAGATCAGACATTTAGAAGCAGCTTGCAAACCAGGTGCTCCTTGCAATCCATGACGAACCCCTCCGGCTGCTCCATGTAAATCTCCTCCTCCAAGTCACCATTCAAGAATGCCGTCTTGACATCCATGTGGTAAACCTTGAAGTACTCAGTTGCTACATAAAAGAGGAGCATGCGCACAGACGCAAATTTGCAAAATGGGCAAAAGTGTCCATATAAACGATGCCCTCCTGCTGCGAGTAGCCCTTGACGACCAGCTTTGCCTTGCACTTTTCCAGGTTACCATCTGCTCCTCGCTTCTTCTTGAGGACCCACTTGCATTTGATCACCTTACATCGAGGCGGACGCTCAGTCAACTCCCACGTGCCATTGTCCAGCTGTGACTATATCTCCTGCTGCACGGCTTGCGCCCAATCTGCAGCATTCGGTACAGCAATGGCCTCCTTGTATGACGTTGGCTCATATGAATCTACTGCAACTGCAACGTTCATCTGTTCTGGTTTGTGCAGCATCCAGAAATGGCTGCGCTCACCAGGCTTGTAACGCATCCTAAGAGGGTACATGCGACCTGGTGCTGGAGCGTTAGCTGGGGCGCGCGCGGTGCTGTTGGAACTTGAGGAGAGAGGGAGCCTTGGAGCAGCGAGCATGTGTGATTGGAAGGGCATCACTTGTGCTGAAGAATGGTTATTCAATCACTCAAAATGGTGGAGTACATATAGAGCTAGAGCTTGGGCAAGTCAGCCCTCTCACAAGCCACACCACTTAGCCATGGAGGCTAAGGCTCACACACTAGAGTCCATAATCTCACACAAGGGAGTAAATCAGCCTAGCAATCAGGCTGACCACTCACACACGACCTAGAGAGCTAGAGAATGCTCTCATGGCACACTCCTAGTGGTCACATAACCCACAAACCCATGGAGAATTGCCATGTGTCCATGGCTAGCACACAAGGATCTCACCTCACCCAAAAAGTAAGGAGAGGTACCTTTATCCTAGTCAGCAAACTCTGACAAGGCAATCCTAAGACCAAGGAACTTTTTGGATATTTCTCCCATCAGGTCTTGACCCTGGACCTCTTGCCTTTTTCTTTTTTCAGGCTAAGGCATGGAGCCATCACCCATGCCCACCCAGACATCGACGGTCCATGACCCCCGAAACTTTGAAAATTCATATCTCCCAATCTGACCGTTGGATCGGCCTAAAACTTGGACCGTAGACATTTTGCCACCTGATCTTTCCAATGGTGAAGTCGGATTGGCGATCGGAGCAGGCATTTGGTACTTTCCTGGAACTTGCTCCTGTGGACCTGAAACTGAGCCAGATGGCTCCTTTCCCAACAGGTGCTGCTGGCACAACTACTACTGCTGGTGGTGCTATATCTCCCCCCTCAGCTTCTGCCGATGAGGCTGTTGTATCTACTGCATCAGACATGGGAGAGTAGAGTGATTCTGCCACTTTCACAATAGAAGAAGGATCAGGAACGACTGGGTCAGGAAGGATTTCTGCTCCCACTGTCTCGTCAGCTGCTGGTTCTGCTCCCTCTTCATAGACAATGTTGGTGCCGATGACGTTGCTCTCGTTGAAGACAACATCCGTGGAGATGATGACGTGGCCTGTATCCCCCTCGTAGAGGCGATAGGCCTTGCTTGCCACGTCGTACCCAATCATCAGCATCTGCGCATTCTTTGCGTCCCATTTCTGCCGCTTCTCCTTAGGCAGGTGCATGTGCGCCAAGCTGCCAAATGCTCGAAGATGACCCACGCTCGGTTTCTTGCCGAACCACGCCTCATATGGCGTCATGTGCTCCAGCGCCTTAGTTGGACTGCAGTTCTTTATGTAGACCGCAGTGCTCACGGCTTCAGCCCAGAAGTCATAGGATAGGCGAGCTGCATGCAGCATGGACCGCGCCGACTCCACAATGGTACGGTTGGCGCATAATGCTACACCGTTCTGTCGCGGCGAGTACGGCGCGGTACGCTGCGCCTTGATGCCAGCTGCTACGAGGTAGTCCTTGAACTCCTTGCTCAGGTACTCTCCACCGCGGTCGCTGCGCAATGCCTTGATCTTCTGGCCAGTCTGGTTCTCCACCATGGCCTTGAACTCCTTGAACCTATCAAGGTACTGGTCCTTTGAAGGAAGGAAGCACACAGCAGTGTAACGGCTGAAATCATCAATGAACATCAAGAAATACCTAGAGCCTCCAAAGCTCTAGGTCTGCATCGGTCCGCACAAGTCCGTGTAGACTAGCTCCAACACCTCCTTCGCACGCTCTCGTGCTCCAGAGAATGCCTCGCTACGCTGCTTCCCCTCCAAACAGCCGATACATAACTGCTGCTCAAAGTTAGAGATGGTAGGCAGGTCGCGCACCATCTGTTTTGCTTATGTTGGAACTTGAGGAGAGAGGGAGCCTTGGAGCAGCGAGCATGTGTGATTGGAAGGGCATCACTTGTGCTGAAGAATGGTTGTTCAATCACTCAAAATGGTGGAGTACATATAGAGCTAGAGCTTGGGCAAGTCAGCCCTCTCACAAGCCACACCACTTAGCCATGGAGGCTAAGGCTCACACACTAGAGTCCATCATCTCACACAAGGGAGGAAATCAGCCTAGCAATCAGGCTGACCACTCACACACGACCTAGAGAGCTAGAGGATGCTCTCATGGCACACTCCTAGTGGTCACATAACCCACAAACCCATGGAGAATTGCCATGTGTCCATGGCTAGCACACAAGGATCTCACCTCACCCAAAAAGTAAGGAGAGGTACCTTTATCCTAGTCAGCACACTCTGACAAGGCAATCCTAAGACCAAGGACGTTTTGGATATTTCTCCCATTAGGTCTTGACCCTGGACATCTT